>MU223082.1:1967876-1990373 GCA_018584345.1 Thuja plicata | reverse complement strand
ATATATATATATATATATATATATATATATATATATATATATATATATTGATGCGTTCTTGTACCCTTGGATCTGCAACCAATTGAATATATACGTCTTTGAACATGTTGATTACTTTGACTTAAGTTATATCTAGTTGTATCACTACCATGTTGGTTATTTGGGGTACCATCCCCAATTTTTGACAAATTGACAAGTGCATGACATTGCATGACATTCCAGAATCAATCAAGCAATTGTGTAAATTATTCCCAAACATCCGCAAGCTGAGTAGGAATGGGGTACCTCTATCTTGTCTTTGAACATTGTGGGAAAAGCCTCATAAGTATTGAAATTGGATGTGGGTGCTCTTGTACTCCTAGCTGATGAAACTTGCTTTGAATGGTCCAACAATTTTAAAAGGGCTTCCTTTTGAGATGGGAAACCTTGTAGTAATTTGAACATAGATATGTTCGCCTTGGTGCTTTTCAACTCTTTGAACAAACTATATTTTTTTCTTGACCATGATGTGCTCTTATAACCAGCCAATGTGTTTGGGGGAGGAGTCATAGGAGAATTCGGCCCTTTAGGAGGCATGGGGTTGTTGCTAGCCCAAGGATTTAGGGGAGTTGGTATTTTTCTAGGAGGCACATTGTCAGTGAGAGGTTCTTTCCTACTTCATAGGTTATATGAGTTTTGGTGATCCTTTTGGAAGGCATGTACTTGAGAGTATTCAGGTTCCTCCTCTTTTTGAAATGGGAACACAAAATCTTCTTCTTTTGTGTATGTATCCGAACCCTCTCCATTTCTACACTCGTAATAATCAAACATCACGACGTTGAACTAAATAGGCGGCTCATTAGGATTATGACTATGATGGTTGTAGGAGTTGCCTCCATATCCTTCATGGCCTTGGTATGATTTTGGAGCCTCAAAAAAATTTGATTCCAAAGCTTTGTATGTGTTTTCATTATCTAGGAGGATGCTACCATTGTTCGGTCAGTTGTTGCATGGCCTAGTGAGCCTTTTCTCCCCAAATGGTTTCTCTTGTGTATTGTTTTTGTTGTAAGCATTGAAACCCCGAATCAGATTCTGAGGATAGGCATTTGGACTAGAAGATGTCTAGTGGTATCCCCCTTGGTTTTGGGATGGGTTTAACTTCATCCCAATGAGCTCACTTGTGAGTTGTGACAAGGTTTTCTTCACAAAATCTAGCTCAAAAGCCATAAGAGTGTCAGGTTCTGTTTGGGGTACAACTCTTTTCTCTACAAACACAACTTTATGGGATTTTTAGCCCGGGTAAGTGATGGATGGTGGTAGGGCTGCGAATGGTTGTGGTGGAACTAGATTTATTGATGGCATGTAAGTGGCTAGAGTTTGACTATTTGTTGCAAATGGATGTGGGGCAGCGATGTTGTTAATGATGGGCATGGCTGCGAAGTTCGCTTCTTGCAGATCCATTTGTTGTGTAAATGTAATAGCCTCATTGTATACCTTTTCCATTATGTCTCTATTTGCAGGGGGAAGTCTTCTTATAAAAATTGAGGTGAATGGGTCTAAAGCCTATGGTATGGTGTAAGGATCTTCCAACTTTTCATGCATTTTATGGAAGTGATGGTTGAACATGGTGATGGGCTCTTTGGGATCTTTTCTTGTTGTAATGAATTGGTGATGTATTGTAGCTGGATCCACGTAAAATTTGAATTGGTTAAGAAATTTGGTTTCAAACTCATTCCATGTAGAAATAGATCCCCTTGGAAAATTAAGGTACCGGTTGTATGCAAATTCTCCCAAACTGTAAGGGAAAAGGTGGAAGATCACGTCCTAGTGGGAAATCTCCTTGCGGTTGCAAATTTCTTTTAAGGCATGGATGTTCTCTTCTACTTTTCTTGAATCACCATATATGAAACCTATGCAAAACCTTTTTAAATTCTAGGGAAGATCATGGAGCTTTCCAATGAAATTAAATGGTGAACTTTGTGCGTTAGCGAAGAAAGCCATCGGATGAGGCGATTGAAAATTCTGATTTTGGTCTATGTCTATGGGAACAATTGTGACAACGATGTGTGATTTCTATCCAAGCAGATTTTGTGACTTGACAGGATGGTGAGAGGAGTTTGCCTTTGTTTTCCCTTTGTCATTGTGAGGTATATGACGGTGAGTGAGTTCAATGAACTTGCTTCTCTTTTGAGATGATATAAGCACTCGCTCAAACTACTCCAAAGAGAAAGATCCAATGTTTTCCAGCTTTTCAATCTTGAGGCCCTCCTTCTAAGGCCACTTTTGTTGAGCATTTGTTTTACACAAGTCAACTTGCTAGGATCTTTAGATTCGATTTCCTTGCTTGAAAGAATAACGGAGTTATTCCCAAGGTTCACCGGGGTCGGGTCACAACCGACTTGGTTACTCAGTTGAAGATAACTGTGAATGTTCACAAGGAGGCCTTTGATGGTACGTTCAAGACATCAAACTGAAAAACAATCTTTAGTACTATTTTTGGTATTTTTTGTTTTAACAAAATTGATATTTGAAATAAAAATGCAATTTTGTATTTTCAAGGTGATCACTTTTAGATTGAGACAAAATTCAAAGGAGTAAGGTAACAAGAAATGAAGTAAATTACTGAAACAAAACCCTACGAACATAAACCACTGTAAAACCTTCCTTATGAATTGAATGGTGGGGAGATTCAGAATAAACCCAAGAGATATAAATTAGAAAAAGTCACAATTCTATACCCAATCGATGCAAGTGTTTGGAGAGAAGATGAATTCACTTGTGCAAGATATTCAAAATCTATCAAATTGTAAAGCCACCAAGATGTGCGCACCCACAAGATGGATTTATCATTAAGACCAATAGATGATCCCTTCCATGCATTTTTCATAGCAAGGTAGATAGACAATAGAAAACTCTAGCTAAGGAAAACGCGAATTTGAAACACAACAAAACAAGAGGGTCTTTGAAAGTAATGAATAATGCATACACACAATTCACCAATTCCCATAGATGGCAGAAATTTACACACCATGAATGAAGCACCAAATGTAGATCTTTATTGTATTAAGAATTTGACCCTATTACAATGATTTGATTATAATAAATAGAGTTTTTGATCTATCAACTTTGAATGCCAAAATTAGGGCATTAGAGAGTCTAAATTTATTAAAATAAACTAAAAATAAATATTAGCTAAAAATAAAATATTGCTAGTTGATACTAAACAACTTGTATGGATTTTATATCCATTTACAATCAGTTTGTCCATGCAAGAGGGATCAAACTTGTAAAGAAAGAAAGAAAGAGAAGATAGGGTTTCTTCAGTGAACTGGAGTCTTCTTCTTGGTTCTTGGAGTTCTTTCTTTGAATCTTCATCTGGAGGTTCTTCTTGTGATGGGAACTTATAGGGGACCCTTAGTCCTTCCAAAACAAACTCAATTTAACCATCAATATGATCTAGAGTTCAACTGGCATGCAAAAGGGTGATCTCGCCTGAAGCACTCAGATTTTCGGTCCCTGACCTCTACTCTAAAGTTTTTAGTATCCAAAAATGGCCAAGTGTCAAACTGACTCTAGAGATCTGAAAGTTTCATCCTTTTCAGTGGCCGAAAGGCTAAAAGGTCCAAAAATTTGAAATGTTTCACAGGCCAAAAAGGTCTTGAAAGTCGCATTGCCTAAGAAGAACGAAAGGGAAAACGGCCAAAAGGCTGAAACTTGCCTTAGGAGAAAATTGCTAAGTGCTGAGAATGTCTAACCCAAAATGTTTAAGGGGTCTGAGGAGTCAGTCTGGGAAGAATTTTGGATGTGCATCCCAGAGCCTTTGTATGATCTCCTAAACTTCTTCATAGTTTATCTTCTTCCTTTTCACCTTGTTGACTTTTTGTTCTTCCTTCTCTTTAAATGTAGTCAATTCAAAAGCAAAGAACTGGATCTCCTCTTCATGTCCTGACATCCTTAACATTTCTTCCTTCGAGTAGAACAACTATTGTAAGGCCTCCTTGGTACTGATACCTTCCATAATATCCCTAAATTGTTGCACCACTTCTTTTGACGGCCGTAATATATGTTTATCTTCATCTTGGTACAAGTCGAGGCCAATCCCTATAAAAAAACATCTATTTATTCTACCCATTCCAAGACCACTTTCTTCTTTTCCAATATGGAGGCTTGAAATTTTTCATAGACACTAATTATCTTGACTATGCGCTTAATCCAAGTCTCAAAATTGTCCAGCTCTTTACCCTCATATATCTTTACCAAGATCTGGAAGCACTGTTGCTTAATTATTTGTAAGTCTTGGAGGATGGCTCATCATTTTCTTGTCTCAAACTCTAAGCCACATTTTTTGTCCATCAAGTTTATTAAATTTTTGGCTTCAACCAAAATGATCTTGTAAGGTTTGAATACCCGTTTGATGGCCTCTTCCCCGTACTTCTCAAAATCTCCTTTCCAATCTGCACTTGCTTGGATGAAGGATGGTTTCAAACCCGCCGACAAGTCTGGGGTGTTCCTCTTCTCTAATACTACCTATAATGAGGCCTCTAGACAACTTCGGTCAATAGGACCAACCATCTTGTGAATGAAATTCTTCAAAGCTTTAGTTTGTTCTGTCAAGGATTTTATGGTCTCCTCATCCTTACTCATGAACCCTAGAGAATGTTTAGGCCCTAAGGCTGCCAGTGTCTTTCTCCCTTCCCTGGTGGGCTCCCCCAAATCCACCTCCTCAAATGTGTAATATTCTATAGTTTCTTGTGTTTGAGAGGTGTTAGCAGAAGGAATTGCAACCTGTGCCTTCTAGCGACCCCTAGTGTCTTGGGTAACATAAGACATTGTCCGTGCTGGTAATATGACCCTTGTTTGATGAAAAGATTGCCCTAAAGAAGCCATATTTGTATCTTCCCCCTCATCATCTGTGTAAGTTCAATTTATCAGATGAATTTCTTTAGGGAACCATGTGGGTTTAATAAATGCGGTGACTGGATCATATGGGGTAACTTGAAGGACTGAATCCAAGTTTTGGGACCCCGGGGTTACTTCCTTATCTGAACCTTCTGTTAGTTCCTTTCCCTATTCATCCTCCCCCTATTCACCTTCATTCATTCCTTATCCTTTCCCTTCTCCTTCTTCTCTTCCCTCATCTACCTTTTCCTCTTCTGTTACCTTATCTTGATTTTCCTTGTTATGGTCTTCATGTCATGAGGAGCGAATCAACACTTCAGTATTAAGACCGATCATGACTTTCTATGTGGTTTCGAAAGGTGACATGACTTTTGCACTTACTGATCCTCTAGGAGCTGGGATGGAGCAAGGTAAAGAGATTGATGGTGGTGGAGTAGGTGTAAGGAGAGTTGGAATGGGAAATGGGGGAGTAGTAGTTGGAGGCAGAGTCAATGTTGGGGTTCGGAGGAATGGCGATGGAGTAGGAATTAGAGGTGGGAGAGTAGTTGGTGGAGTAGAAATGTGAGGCGGTGGAGTAGTAGCAAGGGTCTCTTCTATGGCCTTATCCCCTATTACATCTTGGGTGATTGGGGCATCTTGATTTCTTGGCCCTTGATCTGAATTAGAGCTCACTTCCATGATAGGTACATCAGGCGCTGGATTAGTGAACTGAGTGGGAGGTGGAGTGAGGGTTACCTATGGCTAAAAGAGAGATGGACCTCCCATTTCATACCCTATTGTATAACCCGGTGTGTCTTTCTCTTGGTCCAAAAAGCCCTATAGACCTTTAAAGTTAGACATCTGAAACTCATCTGACCCTAAAGCCTCTAAGGGATTATCTTGTTCTTTGGGATCCTCTTAGTGTTTCTTGGTAGCCTCCTTCTTTCTCCTCTTCTAAGACCTTGTCTATTTGACTAGAGGTACCTCTTCTTCTCCTTCTTCTTCTAGCTCCTCTTCTACATTTTCCAATTATGGAGACACGAAAGTTCTCTTCCTTTTATATGTTTTCTTACCATTTTCAGTGGTAGGAGGAGATTGTTCTGAAGTGGATGGCCATTCATTTGGTGAAACTTGTGTTGGCCCTACTGTAGGGTCTATCTACCCAGTCATTCTAGTGTTGGGAGCCTTGTGCCTTGGATTTGACCCATATTCTACTACACATTCATGGAAATGCATTGTGTTTGGATTCTGTAGTGGTGCCTTCTTGTATTGTGGCACTGCATTTTTCACTCCATGCTGTTTATCCACCTTCTTGGGTGGATCTATTAATGTTTTCACTGGGATTGGATCCATTTTATAAGGCCTTTGGATCCAAGTTTCCATTGTTCAGAGTACATGCCTAGCCCGAAACTCAATGTCATCATTCTCATCTTTATCAACTTTGGTGTTCATGATGGGCTATCATATATTTTATCCACAGTGTAAATGGCCTCTAACACCCTGTCTGAATCCTTCTCCCAAACATTCATACTAATTGAGGTCTTTAAGGTGTACTGTGCAAGGGTAAGGGACATCCTGCAATAATCCTCGATCTTGACCTCATGATCATCTACACAATTGATCCAATGGTCTTCCAGATGTGGTTCATGGATATAGAACCTGCCATTGATGTGGTTGTATGTACCTATCAGTTTGAACCTTGGACAGACCATTTTATAAAGTTGTAGTGGGCATTCATCCCATTAAAAGGCCAAGGATTTGCATACCTTCATATCTTGTAAAGTGTATAGAACCAGACAAATAGGGAAGTCCCAACAATGTTTCTTCTTGTGCTTGATATGTTCATAGGCATTAGCAAGCTATCTAGCCATTTCTATGGTGATTATCCAATCAAATGGATATCGAGGCAACTTCTTAGGTCTCAAGGTAGACCCTGCCATGTGGATGTATGTGAATGTCTTATAATGTATGTAGTAAGCCCCAATGGTGCTCACTTTGGTGACTGCTTCCTCTAACATCCTCTTTGCAAAATCACCTTCAACGGATTGGATGATTGCAAAGGTGAAGGAGTCATTGACTATCCTGTAGTCTGGGCTATCTTCTAACATGTTTGCCTTTCTTTGTAACTAGGGGTACACAATGTGAGGCCATGCATTGTGATAATTTATGTTTCCCCTCTTGGTGAGCCCTGGGTAGTTTTCCCATGCTACCAATAAGTACACTACGTAGGTACTCATATAGGATTTAGGGTTGTGTTTTATTGCCACTAGCTATTCATCCAACCTATTGGTGATGATGGTTTCCAAATCGAACCTAGACTTACGACTTTTGATTTTCTCTATTAAGAGGATCATCCAATTCTCTAGTTGGATAGACTGAGGTAATCCATATACTTGGCTTATTAATGTTAGGGCTACCTAGATATCCTCTTTCATGTACCCCCTTCTGAGGTCTATCTTGTCTAGCCTGTTTCTGGGGAGAGGTTGCTCGAGGTAATTCTTATTGAAAATGTCATATGCCTCTTCCCCTTTGTTGTTGAGCCATTTGTTTCCCTTTTCTATGAAGAAGTCATAGATCTTGTCTATGCCTTTGAGGAGGTGGAAGACCTCTTCTATGATTTCCGGTCTGATATCCACTACCACCTATCCCTATGTATTCTAGACCACCCTTTTATTCAAGTCATAATGGTTTTCCAAAGTCATGATTAGCTCAGATGATGTGATAGCCACTAGGTGGGCTGCTATGTTAGCTAGGCTTGATAGGACTAGTGAAGTGCAGGCCTTGGATCTCCCAGCCGGTTGGGAACATCTTGTTAGGAATTGATCCCAATCTACATTCCCGATATTAGTTTCAGTGATTTTGATGTGTTTGTTGCCAATCTTTTAAGGGGGAGTGTTCCCCTTGTATAAGTACTTCATCGGTGACCCGGTCTTTTTCTAAGGCATTCCTACAATGAAATATGCAAGTATTAGTGTTTTATTTGTAGAAGAAACTAAAAGAGATCTGAAAAGAAATAACTAATCTAGGAAAATAGGAGTAAAAAGATCTCTAAGTAGCCATAAATGTAGATTTCACACTTTCAGGGTTTCTGGTGCCAAAAACTAGTTCAGAGTTTGAAAAGGCCGAAAGTACGAAAGAGCAGTCATTGATGAAACAAAATCTGCCAGATTTTTGGTGTGAAAAAATCCAAAAAGAGTTTTCGGATGGGGAAAGTACGAACTAGATCTCGGCCTCCGAAAGTTAAAAAACCCCGCAAGGCAGATAGCATCCTTGGAGATTCAGACTTGTCAGTTTTTCGGACATCTCAGAGGTCGGAAACACCAAAAAGGCTGAATCTCTGAGGACCACTTGGATGATAGACTTGACCTGGTTTTTGACCTTTCAGAGCCCAAAAAAATGTGACAAAGGTCACAACCAAAAAAAGGAAAGAACCCTAATTAGAAAACTTGAAAGGACAAGACTGATGAGACAAGGAGGGGCTTCCCCCACAAGGCTAAGGGCATAAAAGCCCTAAAGGACTTGGGGGGGAAGTTAGCACACACTTGACTGGATAGGCACCAGGTGTAGAACTATAGACCTAAACAATAAAGAGTGAGAAACCACTAAGTGGTGAGGAAGAAACCTACCATGCGAGAGGTAGGAGTGGAGGAGGGAGACACAAGAAGGTCAAAGGCGTGGAGTGATCAGCCACAAGGAGTGAGGAAGAATTTTTCAAAGTGATGAGCTCAGAAGATGCCGAAGAAGAAAGAAAAGAAAAGTGTGTCCAATTAGGGCCTTTTTCCCTTTTATAGCCCACGGGAGGACGTCAACACTTTTGGTGTTTTGGCATCCGATACACCAAAAGTCCAGAGAGAGACACCTTTCGGCATTTTGGTGTTTTTGGAGGTTGAAAACACTGAAAGAGCATAGCTATGGCCTTTTGGCCATTTCATTATTTCAAAGGACTTGGTCCTCCAAAAGGTTGAAAGGGTGAAAAGGCTGAAAAAGGTATATAATTTGTTCAACAGGCTGATAATGAGTCTAATTTGTGAGGGACTGGGAAAGGGGGCATACTCAAAAGACCAAAAGACACAAAAAAAGAAGGGGGGTCCCCATGGTCAGAGGACCAACATGGGGTGTGTGCTATGGACCCACAACAAATAGTCCTAACAAAAGGAGGAATGACCAAGGCATTTCTTCATCATCAAGACTCTTCTAGGTTGTAGTTTTGCAGTAGAATGAAAACCAAGAAACATATGAGTTAACAATCCTTCAATGACTTCCAGTTCTAAAGTTTCTGCTAGCCTCCCTAGTGTGTGTTCATGTGTGTCCATTCTTTAACCTTTGATTGTGGTAACCCAAATGTTCGTCAACTATTCCCAACCTTCGCCCTATAGACTAGGGATTCCCGAAAAGAGCTTTGCTTCCAGTCAGGCGTTTATAGCCTTGACAAAGTTATCCCCGAATCCAAAGTATAACCTTTCTCTACTGTCAGCTGGGCATTCATAGCCCTGGTAGATATTCTCATAGTCACCCTAGTCTTCTCTATCTGCTAGGCTATAACATTTATCTTGAGAGTTCTTGTTCTTTGGATATTGGCTCTCATCCTTTTGCAAGGTACATGAAACGTCTCCTACTTGCATGTATGTTTATTCCATGCATTCAGGTTCATATTTTCTTCTATGATTGATCCAAGTAGAAATTAGGCTATGCTACCTGGATTCCACACTCGTGACCTCTTCGGGCCACTTTTCTTTTTGTGTGTTCTTATTTTCTTTCTTCAGCTTTTCTCTTCTTTCCTTTTTCCACTGCCTTCACATTCATTCAGACTGGGGTTCTGGGATTGATGGGTTCCTGAATTTGTACACTAATGATGGTTGCAATTGAAAAATTCTCAAGATACCACCATTCTCAGGTGTTATTTCTTAATTTATTTTGGTGATTAGGATGATCGAGATTTCAACCTCTTCCTGTCTTCCAATGATAAATGCTACCACTTTTCCTTTTGGAGTGTTCTCTGCAATTTATGTTGCCTTGGATAATTTGACTAAGAAATACCTCTTCTCCTACTTAGGAACCACTTGGAATGAATCCACAACACACTTGAACCAAAGAAAAATGAGCCCCGAAAAAAGGAGGAGAGACCCCGGAAGGAATAAAGGACTAGCGGCGAGGATGACCAAAAGAAAACAAAGAAAACAAAAGGATTATGATACAAGGGATGGAAGGAAGTCCCACTTAGGATCTTAAATAATGTTTGAGGAATTTCCCATTGACTATAAATGGGGTCAAATCTCCATGTAAAGTGCTGATGCTAAAGGTGTTTTCCCCCAAGATCCCTGATATTTGATAAGGGCTTGTCCACAATTTTTGGAACTTGGTGTGGCTTCCCGACTTTTCTTTCGCCTTATCCCACATAATAACAAGGTCAAAGATCCTGAAGGATTTAATGGTGTCTCTCTTGTCGAACCACCTCTTGATGATGGCCTAGTGCTTTGATACATGCTCTAGGGACAATATTCATTTCTCCTCCAAGTTGAGGAGATTCATGAGCCTAAATTGCACTCGATCTTCGCCTCCCACATATTGGTCCATAAATCTCAAAATTGGGATTTCCAAATTCATAGTGAAGACCAGTTGCAAGCCATAGACTAGTTGGTTTGGGGATGTCCCCAAAGCATTCTTGATCCTCACTTGGTCGGTCCACAGGGTATATTTTAGTTGTGTGTGCCAACCTCAGGGGTTATCGTCTAGGAGATGTTTGATCACTATTGTCAAATTATTTTTGGTAGACTCTAATACTCTGTTGCCTTATGGATAGTAATTAGAGGATAATTTGAGGATTACCTAGTTTTCAAAGGGCCATTGCATGAGTGAGGTGAAGGAGAAAGAGGGAGCATTGTCACATACCAGATAGAATGGCATTCCAAACCTAGTTATATTGCGCTCCTCTAAGAACTTGGTTACGACCTCTGTGCCAAGGTTGTATGTCTTGCACTCTTTGCCATTAGGGGTTACATATAGGTATCTCTTTATGGCAGTCCCATCACTGTCAAAAATCCTTTCTAGCTCTACCATCCCCTTTGGTATAGCATTGGTCCTTAGCTTTATGATGCCATGGTTGTTGAGATCCTCAGGATCGACTGCTTCTTCCTCTTCTTCTTCCCTCCTTTCATCTATTATCTATTTTTTGAACACACCCACGCACATGATGAATTCAAGGATGTGACAATCATCTTGGAAGACTTGGAAATTAGTGATGTTATCTGGGATGACCAGCGCTGTGATGAGCTCAACCAAGAACTTCTTTAACTTGGACTTCTCCATTGGATGTAGTGAACTGGTGGATACAACTAGGGCATCAGTGATAAAATTCTTTCTCTATGGGATAGATTGGATGTTGAAGGCTTCAAATTCATTGATCAAATCTCGTGCCCTATTTCGGTAGGCTGAGAGCCTTTTATCATTGCAAGAATACTGACAGGGGACTTTCTTGACAACCAATTGTGAATCTCCTTCCACCATCAGAGCCTTTATTCCTCTCTCATGGGCCAGGAGGAGTCCGCGAATCAATGCTTCATACTCTAAAACATTGTTAGTTCATTGAAATTGTAATCTATACATACCGTAAGAAGACTTACCTCTTGGGTTAATGAGTTCAATCCTCACACCTGCTCCTTGTTTACATTTAGATCCTTCAAAGAATAATTTCCATACCCATTTTTTCCCAGCGAGGCTAGACTTGGTGGGGGGCCTTTTGGTGAAACCTGTGATTTTGGTCCTTTGTTCCTTCCATCCATCACTATGTGAGGAAGTTGATTCTCCTTCCGCTCTCCCTTGGATACATCCAGGTTCAGAGATTTTGGCACCTTTACTATTTTTATCCTCTAGTAACTCCTTGTAGGGCAGATAGGCTCCATCATCCGACGTTCTCTAGTCACTAAGCATGTTTAGGGCTGAGCTTTTGTTGTCTCAATCTCACTCACTATTTTGACTTAGATTAGCTGGAATTTAATCCTTTGGCATGGGGTTACTCTCATCTACCACCTTAAAGCCTTCTTCCACCGCATGTGCTTCCCATACCTTCCTTGGTAGGGCGATCTGGGATAGTGCCTACTGGGATCTGGGGCACATGAACTCTGAATGGATGGCTTGGTGTAATTGGTATTATCTTGGTAGTAACATGATGTTGGGGTCGACATCTCATCCCAAATGCCTTAGGCTTTCTGTAGTGTTTTCAATAAAACTTCTGAAGATGTCATCACCAATGGGTAACTCTAGGAGCCCTAGATGGGACTATGGTTTGAATCTTCCCCTTCTCAGATTTGAAACATGAGGATGTCATCCATTCGATAAGTGAATAAGTCAGTTTGTGTGAACATAACTTCATTAGGAGAATTGTGTTCTGTGATCATCCTTTTCAGTTTTGGTTATGCATCTTTCTTAATCTGATTGTTCAATCCTCTCCAGGGAAGCCAGAGTTGAGAGAAATATGTAGACAACTAACTCTTCAGACATCTGGTCCATTCTTAGCTCAACAACATTCTATATGTTTTAGGGATGTCCACTATATGTATATCAATGCGTTCTTGTATCCTTGGATCTGCTTCCAATTGAATATGTACGTCTTTGAGCATGCTGATTACTTTGAATTCAATTTTATCTAGTTATATCACTACTCGATTGGTTATTTGTGGTACCATCCCCAATTTTCAACAAATTAACAAGGGCATGACGTTTCCTGACACTCTAGAATCAATCAAGAAATTGTGTAAATTATTCCCAAACATCTGGAAGCTGAGTAGGAAAGGGGGTACCTCCATCTTATCTTTGAACATTGCAGGAAAAGCCTCAGAAGTATTGATATTGGATGTGGATGCTCTTGTACTACTAGCTGACGGACCTAGCTTTGAATGTTTCAACAATTTTAAAAGGGCTTCCTTTTGAGATGGACAACCTTCTAGTAATTCACACATAGATATGTTTGCCTTGGTCCTTTTCTACTCTTTGACTACACTATATTTGTCACTTAACCACGATGCACTCCTGTAACCAGCAAATGCATTTGGAGGAGGAGTCTTAAGATCATTCGTCCCTTTAGAAGGCATGGGGTTATTGCTGGTCTGAGGATCTGGAGGAGTCAGTTGTTTTCTAGGAGGCACACCGTGAGTGAGAGGCTCTTTCCTACTTTGTAGGTTATACAAGTTTTGGTGATCATTTTGGAAGGCATGTAATCGAGAGTATTTAGGTTCCTCCTCTTTCTAAAATGGGAACACAAACTCTTCTTCTTTTGAGTATGTATCCAAACCTTCTCCATTTCTACACTCATAAGAATTGAACATCATGACATTGAACTAAATGGGTGGCTCATTGGGATTATGAGTATGATGGTTGTAGGAGTTGCCTCTGTATCCTTCATGGCCTTGGTATGAGTTTGGATCCCCAACAAAATTTTCTTCCAAATCTTCGTATGTGTTTGCATTATCAACGGGGATGCTACCATTGTTCGTTCGGGTGTTCCATGGCCTAGTGGGCCTTTGCTACCCAAATGGTTTCTCTTGTGTATTATTGTTGTTGTAAGTATTGAAACCCTAATTTAGATTTCAAGGATAGGCATTTGGACCAGCAGATGTCTGTTGGTATCCCCCTTAGTTTTGGGATGGGTTTAACTTCAGCCTGGTGAGCTCACATGTGAGTTGTGACAAGGTTTTATTCATGACATCTAGCTCAAAAGCCATGAGAGTGTCAGATTCTATTTGGGACACAACTCTTTGCTCTATAAATGCAGCTTTATGGGCTTCATAGCCTATGTAAGTGATGGATGTTGGTACGGATGTGAATGGTTGTGGTGGAACTGGATTAATTGATGGCATATGAGTGGCCAGAGTTTGACTATTTACTACAAATGGATGTGGGGCAGTGGTGTTGTTAACGATGAGCATGGCTATGAAGTTCCCTTATTGTGGATCCATTTGTTGTGTAAATGTAATGGACTTGTTGTATACCTTTTCCATTGTGTCTCTATCTGCAGGGGGAAGTCTTCTTAGTAAAATTGAGGTGAATGGGTCTAAAGCTTTAAGATAAACTTATATGACAACTTCCTCTGGTATGGTGTAAAGAGCTTCCAAATTTTCATGCATTTTATGGAAGCGATGGTTGAACATGGCGATGGGCTCTTTGTGATCTTTTCTTGTTGTAATGAATTGGTGATGTATTGTAACTGGATCCATGTACAATTTGAATTGGTTAAGAAATTTAATTTCAAATTTATTCCATGAAGAGATAGATCCCCTTGGAAAATTAAGGTACCAGTTGTACGCAAATTCTCCCAAAGTGTAAGGGAAAAGGCGACAGACAATGTCCTAGTGGGAAATCTCCTTGTGGTTGCAAATTTATTTGAAGGCATGGATGTTCTTTTCTTCTATTCTTGACTTTCCATATATGAAACATGTGCAAAACCTTTCTAGATTCTTGGGTAGTTCATGGAGTTGTCCAACGAAATTCAATGGTGTACTTTGTGCATTAGCGAAGAAAGCCATTGGACAAGGCGGTTGCAAATTCTGATTTTACAAGTTCTAATTTGGTCTATGGCTGTGGGAACAATCGGGACATCGATGTGTGATTGTTGTCCAAGAAGATTATGTGACTCAACAGGATGGTGAGAGGAGTTTTCCTTTGTTTTCCCTTTGTCATTGCGAGGTCTACGATGGTGAGTGAGTTCAATGAACTCACTTCTCTTTGGAGATGATCTAAGCACTCGCTCAAACCTCTCTGGGGAGAAAGATCCAATGTTTTCCAGATTTTCAATCTTGAGGCCCTCCTTCTAGTGCCACTTCTCTTTTGCATTGTTTTTACACAAGCCAACTTGCTAGGATCTTGAGATTCGATTTCCTCTCTTGAGAGAATAATGGAGCTATTCCCAAGGTTCTTCAGGGTCAGGTCACAACTGGCTTGGTTACTCAGTTGAAGATAAATGTGAATGTTCATGAGGAGGCCTTTGTTGGTACATTCAAGATATCAAACTACAAAACAATATTTAGTACTTTTTTTGGTATTTTCTATTTTAACAAGATTGGTGTTTGAAATAAAAATGCAATTTTGTATTTTCAAGGTGATTACTTTTAGATTGAGATAGAATTCAAAGGAGCAAGGTAACAAGAAATGAAGTAAATTACTGAAATGAAATCCTATAGACATAAACCTCAATAAAACCATCCTTACAAATTGAATGGTGGGAATATTTGGAACAAACCCAAGAGTTATAAATCATAGAAAGTCACAATTGTAACCCAATGGATGCAAGCATTTAGAGAGAAGATAAATTCACTCGTGCAAGATATTCAAAATCTATCAAATTGTGAAGCCACCAAGATGTGCACACCCACGAGATGGATTTATCATTAAGCCCAATAGATGATCCCTTCCATGCATTCATCATAGAAAGGTAGATAGACAACATCAAACTTCGGCTAAGGTAAACGTGAATTTGAAACACAACAAAACAAGAGGCTCTTTGAAAGTAATGAATAATGCATACACACAATTCACCAATTCACATAGATGGCAGCAGTTTACACACCATGAATGAAGCACCAAATGTAGATCATTATTGTATTAAGAATCTGACCCTATTATATTAATTTGATTACAATATATAGAGTTTTTGATCTACCAACTATGAATGCTAAAATTAGGGCATTAGAGAGTCTAAATTTATAAAAATAAACTAAAACTAAAGCTTAACAAAAAAGAAACTATTGCTAACTGATACTGAACATCTTGTATGGATTTTAAATTAATTTACAATCAGTTTGTCCATGTAGGATGGATCAAACTCGACAAGAAATAAAGAAAAAGAAGATAGGATTTCTCGTGTGAATTGGAGTCTTTTTCTTGGTTCTTGGAGTTCTTCCTTGGAATCTTCATCTAGAGGTTCTTCTTAAGGTGGGAATTGATAGGGGACCCTTAGTCCTTCCAAAATGAACTCAAGTTAACCATCAATCTGATTTGGAGTTTAGCTGGTATTCAAAAGGGTGATCTCGCTGGAAGCACTCAGATTTTTGATCCCCTACCTCTACTCCAAAGGTTTTAGTATCCAAAAATGGCCAAGTTTCAAACTGACTCTAGAGATTTGAAAGTTTTGGCCATTTTCAGCAGCCAAAAGCCTGAAAGGTCTGAAAAGCCAAAATATATCGTAGGTTGAAAAGGCCAAAATTCTTCAAAGGATGAAAAGGTCTGAAATTCACATTGCCTGAGGAGGCTGAAAGACCGAAAAGGAAAAATTCTAAAACTTGCCTTAGGAGAAAAATTCTAAGTGCTGAGACTATCTTCCTTGAAATTCTTAAGGGGTTCGAGGAGTCAATCTTGGAAGAATTCTAGATGTGCAGACCGGAGCCTTTGTATAATCTCCTGAAATTATTCATATTTTATCTTCTTCCTTTTCACCCTGTTGACTTTTCATTCTTGATTCTCTTTAAATCTTGTCAATTCAGAAGCAAAGAACTTGATCTCCTCTTCATTTCCTAAAATCCTTAACATTTCTTCCTTTGAGTAGAAAAACTATTGTAAGGCCTCCTTGGTACTGATACCTACCATAATATCCCTGAACTGTTGGACCACTTTTTTTGATGGCCGTAAGATATGTTTATCTTCATCTCGGTACAAGTCAAGGCCATTCGCTGTGAAGAAAACATTATTTCTTCTACCCATTCCAAGACCTCTTTTTTCTTTTCCAATATGGAGGCTTGACATTTTTCATAGACACTAATTATCTTGACTATGCACTTAATCCAAGTCTCAAAATTTTCCAGTTCTTCGCCCTCATATACTTTACTAAGATCTAGAAGAGTTGTTTCTTAATTATTTGTAAGTCTTGGAGGGTGGATCACCATTTTCTTGTCTCTAACTCTAAGCCACATTCATTCTCCATCAAGTTTATTAAATTTTTGGCTTCAACCAAAATGATCCTATAAGGTTTGAATACCCCTTTGATGGCCTCTTCCCTGTATTTCTCAAAATCTCCTTTCCAATCTGCACTTGCTTGGATGAAGGACAGTGTCAAACCTCTCGATAAGTTTGGCATGTTCCTCTTCTCTAATACTACCTATAATGAGGCCTCTAGATAGCTTGGGTCAATAGGACAACCCATCTTGTGAATGAACTTCTTCAAAGCTTTATTTTGTTCTTTCAATGATTTTATAGTCTTCTCATCCTTACTCATGAACCCTAGAGCATATTTAATCCCTAAGAATGCTAGTGTCTTGCTCCCTTCCCTGGTGGGCTCCCCCAAATCCACCTCCTCAAACATGTAATCTTATGGAGTTGCTTATGTTTGAGAGGTGCTAACAGAAGGAACTACAACCCATGCCTTCGAGTGACCCCTAGTGTCTTGGGTGACATAGGACATTGTCTGTGCTGGTAATATGACCCCTATTTGATGAAAAGATTACCCTAAAGAAGGCATATTTTTATCTTCCCCCTCATCTTCATATGTGTAAGTTATTTTCCTCTACTAATTTTCTTTAGTGAACATTGTGGGTTTACTAAATGTGGTGACTAGCTCATATGAGGCAACCTGAAGGACTGAATCCAAGTTTTGGGACCGCAGGGTTACTTCCTTATCTTACCCTTTCTTCTGTTCCTTTCCCTATTCCTAATCCCCCTCCTCACCTTCATTCATTCCTTCTCCTTTCCCTTATCCTCCTTCTCTTCCCTCATCTATATTTTCCTCTTCTGCTACCTTATCTTTCCTTTCCTTATTCTGGTCTTCATATCCTGAGGAGCTAATCAACACTTCAGTATTAAGACCGGTCATGAATTTCAATGTGGTTTCAAAAGGTGACATGACTTCCACACTTACTGATCTTCCAAGGGATGGGATGAAGCAAGGAAAAGAGATTGATGGTGGTGGAGTAGGTATAAGGAGAGTTGGAATGGGAAATGGGGGAGTAGTAGTTGGAGGCGGAGTCAGTGTTGGAGTTGGGAGGAATGGTGGTGGAGTAGGAATTGAAGGTGGGAGATTAGTTGGTGGAGAATGTGGGGCAGCGGAGTTGTAGTGAGGGTCTCTTCTATGGCCTTATCCCCTGTTACATATTGGGTGATTAGGGAATCTTGATTTCCAGGCCTTGATCTGTATTAGAGCTCACTTTTTAGATAGGTACATCAGGCACTAGATTAGTGAAATGAGTGGGAGGTGGAGTGAGGGTTACCTATGGCTGAAAGAGAGATGGACCTCCCATTTTGTACCCTATTGTATAACTTGGTGTGTCTTTACATTGGTCCAAAAATCCCTATAGACCTTCAAAGTCAGACATCTGAAACTCATTTGACCCTAAAGCCTCCAAGGGATTACCTTGTTCTTTGGGATCCTCTTGGTGTTTCTTGGTATCCTCCTTTTTCCTCTTCTGAGACCTTGTCCATTTGACTAGAGCTATCTCTTCTTCTCCTTCTTCTTTTGGCTTCTCTTCTACTGTTTCCAATTGTGGAGAGACAAAAGTTCTCTTCCTTTTATATGTTTTCTTACCCTTTTTAGTAGTAGTAGGAGATTGTCTAGAAGTGGATGGCCCTTCATTTGGTGAAGGCTGTGCTGGCCCCGCTAGAGGGTCTATCTTCCTATTCATTATAGTCTTGGGAGCCTTTTGCCTTGGATTTGACCAATATTCTATTGCACATTCATGGCCATACACTGTGTTTGGCTTCTGTGGTGGTGCCTTCTTGTATTGTGGCATTGTATTTTTCTTCCCATGTTGTTTATCCACCTTCTTGGGTGGAACCATTAATGTTTTCACCAAGATTGGATCCATTTTGTAAGGCCTTTGGATCTAAGTTTTCATTGTTTGGAGTACATGCCTAGCCTGGAACTCAATGTCATTGTTCTCATATTTATCAACCTAGTTTTCATTGTTTGGAGTACAGTGTAAATGGCCTCTAATACCCTGTCTGAATCCTTCTCCCAAACCTTCAGAGGAATTGAGGTCTTCAGGGTGTGTCATGCAAGGGTAAGGGACATCCTACAATAATCCCAGATCCTGACCTCATGATCATCTACACAATTGATCCAATGGTCTTTTAGATGTGGTTCATGGATATAGAACCTATTGATGATGTGGCTATATGTACCTATTGGGTAAAACCTTGGCCAAACCATTTTATAAAGCTATAGTGGGAATTCATCACATTTAAAGGCCAAGGATTTTCTGACCTTCATATCTTGTAAAGTGTATGGGCTCAGAGAAATAGGGAAGTCCCAACAATGTTTCTTCTTGTACTTGATATGTTCAGAGGTGTCAACAAGCTATCTAGCCATTTCTAAGGTAATTATCCATTCAGATGGATATCAGGGAAACTTCTTAGGTCTCAAGGTAGACCCTTCCACCTAGATGTAAGTGAATGTCTTATAATCTATGTAGTAAGCGCCAATGGCCCTCACTTTGGCGGCTATTTCCTCTGATATCCTCTTCGCAAAATAACCTTAAATAGATCAGATGATTGTAAAGGTGAGGCCATGCATTGGGATCATTTATGTTTCCCCTCTTGGTGAGCCCCAGGTATTTTTCCTGTGCTTCCAATAAGTACACCATGTAGGTGCTCATATAAAATTTAGGGTTGTGTTTTATTGCCACCAGCTATTCATCCAACCTGTCGCTGATGATGGTTCCCCAATCAAACCTAGACTTATGGCCTCTGATTTTCTTTATTAAGAGGATCATCCAATTCTCTAGTTGGATAGACTAAGGTAATCCATATACCCAGCTTAGTAATGTTAGGGCTGTCTAGATATCCTCTTTCATGTACCGCCTCCTTAGGTCTATCTTGTCTAGCCTATTTTTGGGGAGAGGTTTCTCGAGGTAATGCTTATTGACAATGTCATATGCCTCTTCCCCTTTGTTGTTGAACCATATGTTGCCCTTTTTTATGAAGAATTCATATAACTTGTCTACACCTTTCTGGAGGTGGAATACCGCTTCTATGATGTCCGGTCTGATATCCAATACCACATGTCCCTCTGTATTCCGGACCACCCTTTTCTTCAAGTCATTGTTAGCTTTTTTTCTTGAAACACTTACCTAATGATGATAGTATACCCAGTATACTCAGTTGCAACCCCTTTTAGGCAAGAGAAAGATTAATTTCTAAGTATTGGATAAGATCCTTCTTCATTTTTGAGCTCTACAAACTCAGGCAGGTTTTACCTTTTAAAGATTACTGATATCTTAGTCTAAGTATTTGGTGGATTTTTTCATTCACAGGTTATGTGCTAAAAACCTCACTGTAATAACTTGTATAATACTCGAGAGATTGCAATAACTAATTTAGAATAGAGTACTATAAGCCAGGCTATGGTTTTAACAACATACACCAGTGAGATAAGGACTTTCATCCTTCTTCCTTTTATTGTAGGAGGGATAACCTAATGATTCACTCTTCAAGAAATCACTAAAATGGACACTGTCCTGCTGACATAGGTCCTTACTGAGTTTAGTTTGTTTGTTCTTAGTAACAAGAGTATTTTGATTAAATTGGTTTTGAAGCCCTGAAATATCTTGGACAATAGTGGGTTATCAAACCAATTTCTGGACCAGTGCCTATCCGTTGGGTTACAGAGTCAATAAACTAAGATTTCATAGAAATGAAATACAGTAAGTTTCCTTACAACCCACAATCAATTCATATAAGTTGCCTTACAAATTACCTTGTCACGTCTAAACTATTGTATCAAATCTTTAAAAAACCATTATGCTCCCTGAAACTACTCACAAAACTTAGTCCTTTCCTTAAAAGAAACTTGCAAGCAATTAGATAGTTACCTGATAACTAAAATGCTTCAGAATGCCTTGCAAACTTAAACATAAAAGAGCATACACAGAGAATAAAGAGACAACAATTGAAGAGAGTAAAATTGCATTGTATTTTATTTATATGATCTAGCTTTCATACATGAGAGATTTTTGCAACTTCAAAAGATAGACAGAAGTTCAGAACATCTGAATTCTACAATATATTTCTTCTCTTTTCCAAAAAATTCCAACCTCCAAGACCCCTTACAATTACAACTCTTTTGCTGTATATAGGTTTTTGACCACCTTGGAATCCTTTAAGGATGCAACAAGCTTAGGATAGTCATAAAAAACCTAACCCTAAAGTTACAGGAGAGACAAAAAGAAAGAGAGAGAAGAAGCGGTGGAATGAAGAGGTCAAAAAGATAGAAACAAATATTCTTTGTTCTTCTCCCGATCTAGTGACTTGATCTGATAGTGTACATAGTAGATAGCAGCAATTATGTCAAGTCTAGATGACCGTGCTTTCAGATTTACCTACATTATCCTTTTGCAATAACTATCCTCTTTGTCTTCAATGGTAAGGTACCAAGTGGTCATCCCTACTCATTGTCCAAAATTTCTTCCTCCACTCCTGGCTTCTTCTTCTTGGGTGTAGTCATCACTTCCCATGCTTTTACTTCATCATCTGATGGCCACTTGAAGTCTTGAGTACTTTGTACTTGCACCTTTTGTCTATCCCATCTAGCATTAGTGATATTCTTGACATCTAGCAAGAATTTGTTGATGTCAGTCTCTGCTTTAAAAGCCTCATCCAATATTTGATTGAATCCTTAAATATCAACATCTGCTCCCAAGAGAAATGCCTCATCACCAGGCATCTTGCTGTCAAATTCATTCTTCCAGGAATCTACAGCCTTTACTTGATCATCATCTCCCCTTAAGGAAGGAATAAACTTATTAAAATCATTTGAAAAGAGGCTCAACTTAACCTCTATCTGGTTTAATTTACCTTTAAATAATGAGAGAGCAATATTAACTCTTTTGATCTCATCTTCAACCTCAGTCACTATTTTAGAAAAATCTGGTCTTATGGCTTGTAAAGATGCTAAGTTTTCAAATAAATTTTCCCTAGCAGACCATTTAGTAAAGTAAGGGTTCAAAATATCAAGGTATCCCATTACTTCTGTATGCAGAGCTGGCAACTTATTGTATGCATTGAGTACAACATCAGTTTTATCATTTAGAATCTCAATTCTGTGTTGTAGTATACCCTTCAATGCCCTCAAAGCAATTGCATTTCCATTTTCTTCATGAGTTTCCTATTCAATAGCCTCCTTTGATTTAGGCTTATCTTCAGTTTTCAATGGTGGTGGTTGTGCAGGTACATATACCACCTCAGGATTTTCCTCTAACTCTTTCATCAATCTCTAAATTAGCTGATCCTGCTGGTGCAATTGTATGTGGCACAACTCCTTGTCCTTAGACAATGCACTTGTCTCTTCTAACAATGTGCTACACCTTTCAGACAATTACTTAGTCTTGTCTTCATTCAGGTGAGCCCAATGTGTCATGATTTGGGAGATCTCCAAATCCCCTGTATTCTGTACAGACCAGACCATCTGATTGCCCACCATATTTTCTTGAATATTTACCAGTTGGGGCTTTTGGTCTTTTGGGCTCAGGCTCCACATTGCAAAATCTTGGGACTTTGAGCTATACCCAAATCCTTTTATTACATCTCCCATCTGGACCTCCCTAGCCATCTTGAGATCTGGCTATTTTCTGATTTGGTCAATGATGAAGGCAGATGCCAAATCCCATCCCTCAGCCAACAGTATTCCACTACCTAGCACCATCTTCCTGGCTTCCTCGGGTGAAATAT
>MU223082.1:1909696-1920526 GCA_018584345.1 Thuja plicata | reverse complement strand
CTTCCAAGGTGCTATCATCCAAAAGCATTCTCCTATTAACATATCGTGATATTGTTTTCCTACTAAAACCAATCTGAGACGAAACTGAAGATATTTGTCTTTTTTGGAGCATAGTGTTACCTACAATAGATGTCAACATAACTTTTCTTGTAATGGTCTTATCTTTAGTTTGAGATCGCTTCCCTACCTGGTTCAAACCTTTCCTAAGATTTTCAATCATATCAGTTTGCATGTCAACAACTTTTCTCTTTTTTGATGTTGCATCTATACCCAATAATTTTAATGCCCCTTCCAACTTTTTGTTTATAAGTACAACTGAAAGCAATTGAGCTTGTTCAAGTGTTTCTAAATTATCAAATTTAGCCAATATTTCTCTTTCTATCATATTCATTGACCTGTTCTTAGCAAGACTTAAAGGTCGAACATTAGCAAGTGATCTGAAATTTTCCACATCCATTGTAAGTAAATGATCTAAGTTTCTATAATTAATATTTCTCTTTATAGTTTGAGCTAAATTTATATGTTCATCCATACCAGTAGCAGCACGCGATCCTAAACCTTCTCCAACATCAATTGTCTGAGCTTTCGTAGGGAGTGATCTTGACCATTCTTCAATGTGTAATTCTTTGACTTGACTTGACCCTCCTACTTTAGCTTGTCTTTCACCTTCTTTAGTTTTATGATAATATGTCAATGCAGCTTCATGATTTCTTTGTTCGGCACCAGGTGATCTTTTTCTAGCAGATTTATGTTTTCTTCCCTTCTTGTTCCCCATTTCTTCTCTTCAAAAAATGTCTTCCAAAAGATCAGCAATATAAAAAAAAAATTCTTCAAAAAAATACTTTGATATAGTATTTCTCCTCTTCAAAATTACGCCTTTGAAAAAAATAGAAATAACAATCCCTTTTCCAAAAATGTAATTGTAGAAATTGAACAATAATAGAAAAAGCGAATTTACTTGCTGCAATTCGGAGAAAAATTAGAAACAAAATTTTTTACTTTTATACCATTCCAAATTTTTCAAAAAAAAAATTCCAACAAAGCCGACGTAGTTCGCACGAAGTGCCCAGGATAAAAATCTAGCAAGATGGTTTTTGCTAGAATTTTCACACAAGGGGCTTCATGCGAAGGGTCTTCGCGCGAAGCCTCTTAGACCCCTTCGCGCGAAGGGGGTCTTCCCTCGAAGACCCCAAAAATGAAAATTTCTTGTAAGAAAAAAAAAATTCATAAAATTTGGTCTTTGAAGGCCTGCAACAGGGACCAAACCAAATGTTTTCCTCAAACAGATGATACCAAATGATGCGATTCAGAACAAGCTTTCTAATGAATATAATTTTCATACATATTGAGTTTGTTATCACTTTCAAATATTACTTTAACTAAACATAGGTTTTTTGGCGATTCAACAACCTGTCTCTTCAAGGCTTTGGAAAAAATACTAAATTACAAAAAAAAAATATGAAAAATATGTAGGAAAAGGGTATTTGTGTTAACTTTCTATAAAAAAAAAAAAATTTGAATTTTGATATATACATTTCAAGTTATGGTGATCAAAGTGACCTTATGTCTAAATTATAGTTACTGTCACTTTAGAACTCAATTAAATATGAAATATTGACCCAAAATGAATGAAACCAATTACATCCTCTAGATATTGAAATTACAAATATAATTTTGAAAGAATTACATCGTTATCATAGTTTAAAAAAAGTTATGTTGATCAAAGTGACAGTCACTTCTTAAAATCATAGTGTTTTTACAAGAACCACTTTTCAAAGGAGAAAGAAAAATGAATTTTAATGAATTTTTTTTAAAAAAATATATATTTAGAAACTAGAAAGAAAATGCTAAAATACCCTAGTTTACATTATCTTCAAATTCCTTATAGTTTTCCAGCAATAGGTGTTCGAAAATGAATTTTTTTCTCAAAATGTTGATCTCTGTGTCAAAGTTGGCCAAAAAGTGGGACACACTATTGTGGGATCACCCAGACTTCTACCTTGTAATTATATTCCATCATCTTTAAAAGAGTTACAAAAATCTCTATATATAATCTAAAACCATCTTGGAATCCTGAAAAAGTAAAGAATCAAAAAGCTTCGGATGGTTTAAGACCTAGCCCTAAAAACATAGAAAAGGACAAAAGACAAGAAGAGACCAAGCGGTGGATGGACAAAAATGAAGAATGAAATCTGATTTGATATTGTCTTCTTGTGACTACTAGCACCTTTGTTTGTATGTGTTCAGGATAGCCTCTAATATTTGTAGCGAGACCTAGAGACCGCCATTACAGGATAATTTACACTATTCTTCAAGATGACTAACCTCCCTGTGCTCAAAGAGCAGGTGCCAAGTGTTCTTCTATTCTTCATCAATAATGTCGAGGTCAATAGTGGCAGGATTCTTCTTCTTGGGATTTTTAAGGACATCCCATGCTATGACATCATCTTCTGCTAGCCAATCAAATCTCTGAATGTTCTCCAGTTGTCTCTTCTACCTTTCCCACCTAGCATCTATAATGCTCTCGACATATGTTATGAATTTATTGAAATCTATATCTTCCTTAAAGGCCTCATCTAAGATCTTATCATATCTTTCCATATCCAATTCTCCATTTTTAGAAACATATACCTCTTTATTACGTAATACAGTGTCAAATTTTGTGCTCCATATTCCTAGTGGCTTGAGTTGATTATCCTCTGACCTGATTGATGGTACCAATCTATTGTAGTTAGGCCCAAACATATTAATTTTGGCCTCAATTTGATTTTCCTTTCCTTTGAAAAAGGACAAGGTCACCCCAATCTGTTCTATTTCTTCTCCAACCCGGGTTACAATCTCTAGAAAATCTGATCTTAATGGTTGCAATGATGCTAACCTCTCAAATAACCCAGTCCTAACTGACCATGTTGCATAGTAGGGGTTCAAAATTGATACAAAATTATTTACTTCAACTTGTAGGCCCAACCATTTACCATAAGCACCATATACTATATCCACTTTACCTTTTAATATATTTATCCTATGCTGCAAAATTTCTATTAAGGCTCCTACAACAACATCATTATGCTCCTTAATCACTTGTTTTGTTTCTATTGTAGCATACCCTGTATCTTCAGTTTGAATCTCAACATATGTTCCTTCTTTAGGTACAGTAGGAGCAACCTCAAGCATCTCTTGTAATTTCTGAGTTAGGTCTACAATTATATATTCCATTGCACTAATATTCATCAGGCCTAATTCTCTATCCTTGGCAATTAGGCTTGTTTCATCAAATAATTTCTGATATCTTTTAGATACTTGTTCCCCCTTTGCCTCATTTAAGTGAGGAAAATGGGTCAATGCTTGAGAGATTTCAAGGTCTCTTGTATTGTGTACAAACCATATTTTCTTGTCTCCCTCCATCTTCTCTTGAACATTAATTAGTGATGTATTTTGATTCTTAGGAGCAAGAGACCACATTGCAAGGGCTTGAGATTTAGAATCATAGCCACACCCTTTTATCATTTCTCCTATCTATGTTTCTGTAGAGATCTTGACATCAAACTTCCTTCTAATCTGATCTATAATAAAAGCTGAAGCCAAGTCCCATCCTTCTACTAGGAGCATACCACTGGATTTTACAAGTTTCCTAGCTTCATCATGAGTCAAACTCTCAGACTCTGGATCATATGCTTTGAGGGCTTGTAATGCTTCACTTGTAATAGCCTCTCCTCCTTGTGATTTCAATTGTGTTACAACTTTCTCTTGCTTAGCCCATATAAGGAAGTCCTTGAACTCCTTAGTTTTGATGAGCTCATCATCTTTCAGAAACTCCTCTTGTTGTAGTTCCCTTTCATCTTGACGTAAAATGAGGGGCATCTCTACATTATCATCAGTATCCTCCCTCTTTTTCTCTCCCTCTCTTATCAACTTCCTCAGTTGATGATCATAAGCACTGGTCCCTATGAATAGGGCACCAATTCTATCTTTTTTTTTTCTTGTGTGTCTTTGCAACAGAGGGCTCTCCTGCTTCTACTCTTTTCTTCTTTTATGGGGGATCTACATCCACCTCAGCCTCATGTGCTTCTGTTAAATCAATAATATTTTCCTCATTATGAGGAGGCTGATCCTGGGGTGGTGGGATGTGTATAGAATAGCTACTGTTATATTCTGATGATGATTGTTTGTTGGGACCTTTGTCCTTATCATCAATCTGATCTTCAATTTGATTACCAAGCAAGCTATGTGATTCTATCATCTTCTCTAATCTTTGCAAGTAGGGCATACCTGGGAAAAATCCACCAAATGGGATCCCTTTCCTCTTTAATTGCTCCTCCAAATCCATTAAATCATGATACTTTTTCAATCTCCTTGCAATTACATCCTCTTCAAGAATGTTTCTGATTAAATCCTCTTCCTCATAAGGATAATGCCTCTTGGTAATAGGGATGGTAGGAGTCAAGAGTTACTTGGAACTTTCTATAAATCCTTCTGTGTCAATATATATGTACAAGGCAACATTCATCCTTTAGTTCCTCAACCATCCATTGATAGGGTCATAGGACCTCTTTCCAATTGTAAAATTTGAGGTAATGAACTACATTGGTGTGAAGGTCCCCTTCCTGTGTGAGGCTAGGTGATCTCTATCTGTTAACATAAGCTGCCACAGAAACTCCATTATTGCAATTCTTGGTGGTACTCTATATGGAAAGATATGTGGTGGCTATGAACAGCCATATACTCTGATTAGTGTAAAATTTTGGTGACAATAGAAGTCACCCCAGTTATGATCACCATTCCATTTGTCAACAAATTGACAAGGTCTCAATAATTACAACACCTTCACTGGAAGTCTAGTCATATATACTCGCAAATAGCTCAACAATGGGTAAACTACCCAATTCTCAAATGCACAAAACTCGTGCTCCCTAGAGGTATAGTTCCATACCCTTAACCATAATTACACAAGGTTCATCTATCCATGATAGAATCTTCTAAGTTGTATATTTGATTTATCCATAATGTTGAAATTGTAAAACATGATGAGATGCATAAGCAATGAGTATTGTAGGAACTTAGGGATTCCTACCTTGTTCTGGATATCAAGGAATACTTGATGCATTTTGTCGATTAAAAAATGGATGTAATCATAATCGATGCCTACATAAGGGCTCTCCAACTCTAGGATTATCATCAACATGTCTGATGATACCCTTTCTCTTCCATTGTCTACACCCAAAACTCTGCATAGGGCATATGATATGTAGTTCATGTAAAAAGCTAGGTCTTTGTAGCAGTATGGTGATGGATCACTTGGATTAGGGGCAACGTAGTTTCTAGTTCCCCTTGGTGTGTGGGCTTCGATCAAATTGGATACAATACCAACCACTCTGGTATATCTGGCAGCTAGGGCTTTCAAGTTTATTTTTGTGGAATAGGGGTTATAGATATCAAAAGCTTTCACGAATGAAGCTCGATCTAGGATTACCAAAAAAATGCCATCATCCTTCTTGATGGTGTTTGAGATAGTATCATACCTACTATCCAACTCTAAAATCAAGTGTACATCAATGAATACATCAGGGACAACTAATTTGGCTAATCCACTAGTCCAGGGGTTTGAAATGGGCATAGGGCCATCACTGTTTTTATGGAAATAAATAAATAAATGATAACAAGAATAGTATGGTGTCTTGGCATCTCTGATGTATGCATAATTATCTCCTAAATATTTATCATTTACCTTTTTTCCCTGATTAGAGCCAGGAGCAGCTGGATGAATTCTTCTGAATAATTTCTCTTCCCTTTAAGGTCTTCATCCTTCCCACTCTTGCCACTGGTGGAGGCAACGCTTACTGCTCTGCTCATGTTGTCAGGTATGAGTTTTCACTAATTAGCTTCTTTCTTTACCGATATTGAAACAAATATTCTCAAAACCCTCACTTTTTACTGTGAATCACTTCAAATCTTAAACTTTTAGCATTGATAATCACACTCTAGATTCTAAACTGAAAACTTCACTGTTTACTCTGTAAGCCTTGATAATTCTATTCTCACTGAAGATGCTAATTACTCATGCAAATTTTGAGCTCCAGATTCTTGAAAAATGGTAAGATGAAATGATAACGGTAATGCATATTAATGCACCAATCTCTTTCATGGATTCACAATTTATTCTTTTCTGTCTTTACTTCTGCGTACTGTATAATCAATTCTTGTTCCTAGCCGTGGCATTTCAAACTGACAGATGGTCAATTTCAAATGATGACTTTTCTTATAAAAACCTTATAATATTCGAAAAGAGATCAAGATTTGATTCTATTGGCTCTTTGAGAACAACTCAGCAATCTTTTAAAATACGCTGTCATAACTTCTTCATTCCTATTGGCTGTCAATTGTTAACATGGCACAAAGAAAACCTCATACATTACCTTGATCTCACCATGGTTTCCTTCAGTAACAATACGACTGAGTGATCTTGTTGTTGTGAAGATTTATCCTTAACTCCAATTTTTTATTGAGACTTAATGACAACCACCCGATCATCTTTCAGATCAATGACTACCTCTTAATCACTGAGTGAAATCACTTGACTCTTATTCTCTTTGAGACTCCGTGACTATAGATTTAATAACTCATCTTGAAACTTGGGTTTCTCTTAGAGACTATGCGACTGTGTAATCTCCTTGTCACTTTAATATTTCCTTTACCCTGTGTTTCTTTCAAGATTGCATGACTATCACACGATCATCTTCCAATCGGATGGCCCACGTGTAATCTTGTTTACTTTATGTACTTTTACTTTCTCATTTGAGACTACATGACTACCATAGATCTTGTTTTTAATCTAACGGATCACACATAATCTCATTTACTTTTCTCTTAACTATATTTTACTTTGAGACTTCATGACTTTAAGCAGTCTCCATGTCACGAAAAGAAAATCTTTACCTCAGGTTTGATTTGAGACTTCCCCACTAATTCAAGTCTTCAAAATATTAGCCACGTGTCTCAATCTGGATCATCATAGCTGAATATCTGGAACTTTTCTAAATTTTTGACTTTCTAAAGCGACTACACGCTATCCACAGGATCTTCTCTTTTTCACGGCTTAGATCTTCTCGCTGAAAACACACTTAAACCTTACTAAACTTATTTTAAACCATAGTTCTTATCGCGACATCAGGACCCATTGAATCTTGCTGTCACTTTAAGATTTTACTAGCTCATGGTTTCCTTCATGATTTAATGCCAGCCACTAGATCCTTTTTAAATCGGACGGTAGTCATGATATCTCTTTATCTTTCATCTATCTGCAACTTTTTATCATGACTTTATGCTAGCCACATGATCTATCTTCAATCTGATGGCAGTCTCTTGATCTCTTTAGCTTTAACTCAACCATGGATTTTAAAAGAGATCACATGACTTAAGGACTTTAACCACCTTCTTGACCTTGGTTTCTTTGCGAGACACCGTGACTGAGTAGAATCGAAGTCGCTTATACATTTTTTAACTAATGAGCTTTCATCGAGACTTTGTGTCCACCGCAAGATTTCACTTTAGATCGTCGACTATCGCTAAATATAATATCTTTTGACTTAACTCATATTTCTCTTCGCGATTACGTGACTGTATGAAACTAAACTTAACTCAAATTGCAACTCTGATCACCTTTCGAGACAATGCGACTGAGTAGACTCGAAGTCGCCAAAGAAATTCTTTAACTATGGTTTTTCAAAGAGATTATCCACCAACCACAGGATCAAAATCTGCATCTACGGCTCACATGAAATCTCACAAGGATTGAAAACATATTCATTTTTTAAAAAGACAACCCGACTTAAAGGAAATTGCCAAGTCTCGAAAAGAAAAGGAATATTCTCAAATTACAATGAGACTAAGCAACTTAAGTGAAATAACATAAAATAAGCAGCTGACTTAAGTGGTCGGGTTTCTTTGAAAAAGTAACAACAAAATAGAAAGGATTTTCAAGAACTAGGGTTTTTCTTAGATATGCATAGAAATTTGACCTAGGGCTTAGGGTTTTGCACTCTTTCTTGATTTTTGGCTGGAAGATCATTATTTGCAGAGGGATTCTGACAAATTTAGATAGGATTTTCAACTCTTAGGCATGGATATGATTGAGAAATTCAAAAAAAATTTGGCAACCTACAAAACTGGAAAAACAACCAACAAAAACAAGATGAATGAAAAAGGTGAAGTTTATAGAAATAAAGCCAGTTTATTATGTAAAGGCTATGCTCAAGAAGAGGGTATTGATTATGGAGAAACTTTTTCTCTTGTTGCAAGACTTGAAGGAGTCAGAACTCTTCTAGCATACGTTGCACACAAAGGATACAAGGTATATCAAATGGATGTAAAGTCTACATTATTGAATGGAATCCTAGAAGAAGAAGTCTATATTGAGCAATGTGAAGGCTTTTTAGATCGTAATAAAAGGAATGTGGTCTGCAAAATGTGCAAAGCCTTGTATGGGCTGAAACAAGCTCCAAGAGCTTGGTATTAAAGACTACATGGTTACCTAGTAAGTATTGGATTTCAGAGAACTAATAATAATAGTAGCTTGTACATGAAAGAAGGCCCTAAAGAGAAGATACTATTAGTAGAGATATTTGTTGATGATATATTATTCATTGGATATGATGATTTATGCAAAGCATTCTCTATATCTATGAGTAAGGAATTTGAGATGTCTATGCTTGGTGAAATCAAATTCTTTGTTGGTTTACAAGTTCAATAGATGAAGGATGGTATCTACATTACTCAGTCAAAATACATCAAAAAGATACTGAAGAAATTTGGGATGGAAGATTCCAAACCAATTGGGACACCTATGTCTACTAGTCATAAGTTGTCTAAGGATGAAGATTCAAAGGAGGTAAATCAGACTACCTACAAGTCCATGATTGGAAAACTACAATATGTTGTTCACACTAGACCTGATATTGCATTAGCAGTTGATATTGTTGCAAGGTTTTCAGTTAATCCTAGGGAAAATAATTTGATGGCTATCAAAAGGATTATGAGATACCTTAAAGGTACTGAAGATTATGGATTATGGTATAAGAAATGAGGAAACTTTGACATGAGGAATTTTATTGATGCTGATTGGGAAAGAAGTGTTGACGACAGGAAGAGAACAAGTGGTGGAGCATTATTTATTGGAAAGAGGTTAGTCTCCTAGACTAGCAAGAAACAAAAATTCATTTCTCAGTCTACAACAAAGGCATAGTATGTTGTTGCAGTAGTCAATAGTTCAAATATCATATAGTTCAAATAGTTGTTGTCAGGTATGAAGGAAGAAATCAAAGAACCAGTTATTATTTACTATGATAACACTAGTGCTATTAACATTTCAAAGAACCTAGTGATGCATACCAAGACCAAACATATTGCAATAAAGTATCATTTCTTGAGAGAATTGGTTCAGAACAAATGTGAATACTAAAGAACAAGTTGCAAACATTTTCACCAAGCCTTTACCTAAGGATGCATTCTTGTATCTCAGAGGAAAGCTAGGGGTGATTCCCCTAATTGAGGCTCACTAAAGAACAGTTTAGTGATGCATGAACCGAGCTACAGAATAGATCAAACATGTTGATGTAAATTATCAGAGTTCATTGCATATGAATTAGTACATTCAGGTACATTACAATTTAATTGATATGTCAGTTGATGTTTTTGGCATTGGTTGTCAAAGAGGGAGAGATTATAGTATATCATAATGATCAGTGAAAGAGGGAGAGATTACTGTATGAAAGTAAAGATTACTGATGGTGAGATTGATGGCAAAGGGAGAATTTTATCAGAGATAGAGATAGATGTAAGAGGGAGAATTTTATCTCATTTATTGTTGATAGAAGGAGTCTTATGGATGTTAATCGGAATGAAGCTAAAGACATTAATAAAATTTGATTCATCTTACTGTTGCTCTAAAATTCTTTGTATTATGACATGTTGTGTTTCCATCAATCCCAAAGAGGGAGATTGTTGATGACAATTATTCAATTGTGTATTGTCATTGATGTTACACATGTATATGCACTTATGTAGTGATGTTACACAAATGTCTACATCCAAACTGAGCACAATTAGTGTATTCCAAGTGAATCTAAGTGTTCTATGAGCTTAGTCAGGTATTCAAGAAATTCAGTTCTTACCGAGTTCACTCAGGCATTACAGTGTTGGTCGGGCGTTGAAGAATTTCAGTGTTGACCATGTTAAATAGCTAGTGTTAGTCGACCAACAAATAATTACATTTATGTTTAATTGGGTATATGAGGACAAAATATTTGAGTTTTATTATTTAGTTGGAAGGATATAGAGGCCGGCTTGACAAGGTTTATATATATATATATATATATATATTGTTAGGAATAAGGTGTCTCAACCTTGGATAATTCCTATTCTTATTATTTGTATTGTAAAATGTATTTTCTTATAAATAATGTAATTAAGTGTGAGTGTACATGTCTAGTTGGCATGTTGATGTGTCACTCCACTTGATGTGTCAGCATCTTGAATGGTGTGTAAGGAGATCATGGCTGTAACAGTTATGACAGATTCTTGTGACACGTAAGAGCTATTTCTAGGAGATTTCAATGATAGGTGAAGACATGCAAGACATGTGGCAACTGTTAAATTTGAGTACTTTACACTCTTCCATAATCGTGGGGTTTTAGGGTTCCTATTTTCTTGGAGAATGGTAAAACCCTAATGCGGCTATCTTTGGAAGTTGCCCTAAAAAGGAAAGCGCATGTTATAAGCATTTTTAGGGTTACAGAAAAGGATACAAAAAAGAGTGTATTGTTGGTATAATCTGGT
>MU223082.1:1888025-1899916 GCA_018584345.1 Thuja plicata | reverse complement strand
CAATCTTTACTTTCAGTTTGGTCTGTTTTAGTGTATGTTACAGTGGTCATTCCCTGTAATTCCACCAATAGCAAGTTAGAATAATTCAGTGATTTCATTGTTCTAAGTTTGCAAGGGTAATCCCGCCCAAGTCTGTGGAGCTCAAAGTGCAGGAGGTCTCAAGACCTTGTTACTGTTGTCCTATTCTATGCTTGGTCAGTGTTAGGGATAAATAGAGTAATACTTCTGAGGAGTATATTTTTATGTCAGCAAGAAAAGGGAACAACAGCACCCAAGAGGTGTATGTGATCTTAGAAACCTTGGAGCCATGGATTACAGGAGTGGTCATGATGAAGACTTCACTCAAACCATGAAGGAGATTCAGGAATAGGTGAAAAGGACTATATTGGAGTCTACTAAAAAATTGAAGACTAAAGTGGATGAGAAGAGTAAGGATGTTCAATTTGAGGTAGGGGATTATGTCATGGTGCATTTGAATAAATCTAGGTTACAGAAAGGAGTGCCTAGCAAACTACAGATGAAGCGAGTGGGGCCCTGCAAAATCTTAGCCAAGTATGGGGCTAATGCCTATAAAGTGGATCTACCTACTGATTTGAGCATTTCACCCATTTTCAATGTGGTAGACTTCATAAAGTTTAAAGGACCCTTAACTGAGATAGATGTGTACAAAGAGGAGGTTGGTAAAGATGTAGAGCCTGATGTTTTACCTCCCAAGATGCAGACAGAAGTAGATACGGTATTGGATTCAAGGGTCAAGAAGACCACAAGTCACAAGGTTTACATGGAATACCTCATAAAATGGAAGCATAAGCTAGAGTCATAGGAAACATGGGTTGTAGCTAGAGACTTCAAGAACCTGGGCATTGCAGATGACATCTTAGCCACAAGAGTGACTTGACTTTCTCTTGTGAGGGGGAGTATGGTGCAGGAGCACCCATAGGTTATTTTGGAAATCTAGCTAGTTAATTTTGTGTGTGCCTTATATAATTTTTGTTTTTAATAAGCTTGATTCAAGCTTAAGGTCATGTTGACCATAGCATAGGTGAGATAGGACGTGTTCAGTTTGAGTCTTAGGACCTTTTGGGAAGTGCAATTAGGGCTAATATGTTGTAAAGCCTTCTGATTGGAACATGTGGCATGATTATGTCATCATGAGGTTAGTAGGGTCTAAGGTAGGTTATAATCATGTTTTAACCCTTATTTGGGTCTTTGGTGAAGTTTAGTGAAGATTTGGAAGCATTTTGGCATAGTTTACAAGAAATGGGAAAAGTTGTCAAAGTTGCATTTTGCAACTTTGCAACTTTGCAAAGTTGCTCTGACAACATTTGAAAGAATTGGACAAATAGTTCAATTGATTCCCTAAGGGGTTGATAAATACTTCACCACCCTATTTAAGAGAAACCTTGACAATATAGCAAGGTGGGACATTTAGTGTACATACACAATTTTTGTGAAGTAATAACAGTTATGTGTTTTTGTGTGCAGTTTTGATGTTCTTGATGACAATAGGGTTTTGATGGATTAATTTTGGATTTGTAACCCATGCATATGTTATATTAGGTGTTCTTTGAATTCTATGTAGCATTATTTAGTCATTTTGTTTGGTTTTAAGCATCCTTTGTAAACATTTTGTAATCTACACTGTCTCTGGTCTGAACCAGGCAGTTTGCAAAGAATGGAGTGCTAGTTCATTCTCCCACTGTACACATTGTACAACCCTTTGGGATCATTGAATAGACTCCATGTGTGTACATATGGCAGGAGATTGGGCCCTTGAAAGCAAGTTGGCAATTTTTGCAGTGATGCCCTATGCGAGCCAGAGAAGCATGGCTAGGGATCACAGTGAGTTGCAGAAGCATTAAGAGTTATTGAATGCATTGGTTGCTTCAATAAGAGCATGTGGAGAGGAGGATATGTGTGTGAAGAAGATCCATGTACAAGGAGAATTTTTTGTGAGGAGTTCTTCATGGTGAAGAAACAAACCCTTATGGTTGTTCTCTGCAATTTGGGAAACCCTTGATTTTACGCTTGATTATAGAAACCCAGTATACGGACAGTGTGGGGAAGTAAAACCTAATAAATCTTAAAGGTCTTCCAAAAGGGTGTCAGGATCTGTACCTAGTTTTCCACCTTATTGAGAAATTTTTGAAGTTATGTGCAAAAAGGTGTGTAATTAGGCCTAATTCCTTGTAGCCCTATTTTGTGCAAATTCAAGCAAGCTCTTGAAATCGATAAGGATCTCATTACAACTTTGTGGTGTTAGGCATTGTCATGAGTCAAAAGCCCTAGGAAAGATCCTTCCTCTCCAGTGTTGATTGAGTTTGACCATGTGTGAATATTTGATATTTGCGATGCAAGAAGACATCCATGGAGAATGTTAGTAATTGAATTGATTTCATTGTTGGTGTGGGCAAGTTGAATAGGTGAAGGATTAAGAAAGGGATCCTTGAGAGTTAGGGTTTTTGAAGGACCCTAATAGGCTAGAGAAGTGGCCTAGAGAAGACCCTAGGAGAAGGTAGGGTTAGGGAGCAAGACTTATCCTTACAAGAAGTAGAATATTAGAATGTGGAGGGAATAAATAAAATAAAATTGATTGAAAGGGGGATTTAATGGAGAGAATGTATTAAATAAAATTTAATACATTTAGGGGAAAGGTATTTAAATTAAATTTGAATACCCTAGAAGATGAACTATATTTAATTAAATAGGTGGAAGAATATAACAAATATAATTAATTAATAACTATAATGTTAAGGGACAATTTTAGGTTTTTCCCTTGATCATCATGTAATGAGTTAAGTGTACTCGAGCGGGAGTAGTACTAGGATGGGTGACCTCATGAGAAGTCATGAGGCTTCACCTCTGTGAGCATCACCTTGATCCAATAAGTTCTAAGTGTTCCATTCATTCTCATGAGAGATGGGTTCTTGTGAACCACTACTCATGAAACATGGGTCAATGAGTTTGACTCAAAAACTACTTAGTTGAATTCTGATAGTTATATCACAATAACAAGACTTGTCACTGTCTCGTTCACTCATTTGTAATCACCTTGGATATATAAGCAAGGGGTCTCCTATGTAATATTAATCCTAATCCATTGTATTACATTACTGATGTGGATACAACTTATTCTTATCATATTATTTCTCTGTTGTTATTGTGTTTTCCACTGCCTCTAGATCTTGGGTGGCTACCTTCATAGCCAAATCTTACAAAGACTTTATTTTCCACTTTGACCATATACCTTAATATAAAAAAACATCCAATTATTTCATACGATTTTTCTATAATCCTAACACCATAAAAGACCGAATCATTACAGTTTAAAAACTATGAGCATGTGTGACTCCGTTACTTCCTCTAGTAATTAGGTTCCAAATTACTATGAGCATGTGTGAGGCCTGAGTTGGCCTAGTGGTCGAGAACTTGCGCTCTTGAAGGATAGGTCACAAGTTCAAATCCTATAGGGGTTAGGTATGTGCTTGTTTTTAGCACTTTTAGGTGCCTCTTGTAAGGAGTATGTGGTAGTCCCTTGATACTAAAGGTCATCTATAGACCTAGATATAGATCGCTCGATATCATGGACTATAAAAGATCCTTTCTTTTCCTTTTAAATGTTTGGTGATGCCAACTATTTGTTAGAATTACATACCTTCAAAATCTTGTACATGTGAACTTCCTTACACACTTCCTAAACCACTTATTGATTTTTTAATGAATTCATCTATGTTAAGATTTTAAGAGGTTCATAAAGTGCCAAAATTGTTGTCAGTTTGTGAAATCTTTTCTTATGCTTTTCAATACTTCACAATGTAAGAAACGTAGGAGGTTAGTAAAATAGCAAAATTATTGGCATTATTTGTTGGCCGACCTTAGATGGGTCAAAGATAATTATTAAAAATGATGAAACTAAATTTAATATATCTAGTTGTAACGATATTTTGAAGACTTTCCAATGAACCTTTTAAAAGTGAATAAGAACAAATTAATATTTTGTCAACTTTGCTAACTATCACACTTGCCAATATGTCATTTTATATATTTAGAGGCATTTGTAACTTTCCAATCATCAATTGCATGATTCATAGAACGTCTAAACCTTTGACACTATTTTTTCAAAAGCTCCTTCAACAAATTCATTTAATGTAAATATTTAAACCTTTGACACTATTTTTTCAAAAGCTCCTTCAACAAATTCATTTAATGTAAATATTTGGTCATTAAAGTAAACAAGAACTCTTTTGGGCATTATCTTGAATAGTGTGCAAGTTGATAAAGTTCTTTCCTTTATAATTTGGTAGATGTTCATATCAATAATCTCTTTCCTTTATGATTTGGTAAAATTTCATATCACTATGTAGGAAGGAGGATGTTGGTACAACAAGGGCATTGTGTTTATTGTATTTGGAGCGTGGAAAATGTGCAAATCTATTCAATCTTTGTAGTTATCATTAGAACACTTATCTTTGAGTTTTAAAAACCATGAAATAGTTATTTTGGATGTTGGCAGTGGTTAAGAAGGTTAGAGAACTATGAAAAATCTCACCAATATTTTTAATTGGTACACATTTTTACTTTCATATTTACATAACAATTAATATCAGCTTAATAAATGAATATCAACTCAATTTCTTTCCTTTATGCTTTGGTAGATGTTCATATCAATCATCTCTTTCCTTTATACTTTGGTAAAAGTTCATATCATCATGTAGGAAGTCGGACGTTGGTACAACAAGGGCATTTTGTTTATTATATTGGGAGCATGGAAAATGTGCAGATCTATTCAGTCTTTGTAGTTATCATTAGAACACGTATCTACGAGTTTTAAAAAACCATGAAATAGTTATTTTGGATAGTGGTGGCAAAATTCTCACCAATATTTTTGATTGGTACATATTTTCACTTTCATATTTACAAAACAATTAATATCAGCTTAATAAAGGAATATCACCTTAATTTTAATTCTTAATTTAAAGTTTTTGAACTCATAAATTAATATCAACTTAATATACAATTTATGATCATCAAATAATGCTTGATAACGACTGACCTATGACATATATAAGTTCTACCAATATTTTTTTTCAAAAATATGTCCAACGACAAGAGATCATTTTGATATCCTTCCAATTCCCCATCATTGATCTTAACATCAACATTTATGAGTTGGTGATAATATTTAATGGACACAGAAACAAGTCTAAGTTGGTGATAATATTTAATGGACCAAACGATATTTTGGTGGGCTCCAAATGCACCAACAACATTCACTTAGTTCTTAAATAATTCGCTCACATTTATTAATGATGCATGACATATTGTCTCCATAGACACGAATTCTAAGCTTAAATTATTGGACTTGTTTGATTTGGACTAGTCTTTGGAAGGTACTTAAAAGATATTATATTAATTATGGTTTTCGATTTATCTTTAATTTTTAATAGTGTTGTTAAAATGTATTTTTAATATTTTAAAGTTTTTTAAATGAATTGATTGCATTGATTTTGCAAGAGGAAATGTGTTGTTAGCATATTAGAAATAGGGATTTTCTTTTGTTAAATATAATTGGTATGTAAAATTTATTTTTATTTTCTGTTTTTGAATAAATATTATATTGGCTAAGTATTTTTTTTTTCACAACAATACATTTAAAGAATCTAAAATTTATGTCACCAATGTTACGAAAGGTATTTCAACCTTGTTTCTAATGTAAGAATTATAAAAGATGAACTATTTAGATTATAAAATAGAAAAAAAAAAAAAAAAGTATTATTTAGGTTATAAAATAGAAAAAAATATTTTTTATTATTTAGAGTTAGTTTTGGTCCAAATAAATATTTTGAGTTGTTTGGAATTACTTCTAAGGTAGAGTTAGTTTTGGTCCAAATAAATATTTTGAGTTGTTTGGAATTACTTCCAAGGGTGTCTCTTATGTAACTCTCTAAGATTTGTTATTTAAAAAAAGCCCAGTTAGCCTTTTGGATTAAAAGTTATGTCCAACACTCTAAATTTTGATTTTTTTGGTATAGAAAAAGTAACATGTTTGACACATAAAAGATATATAAGGGAGAGTTATAATTGTTGATCAATTCACGATGCATGTTGTGACACATCATAAGGCATCTTTGGTTGGAGATAATAGAATAAAAAGAAAACACCAAATTTGATGAGTGGATTATAACAAGGTTATGATAGGTGGAAGGAATATGCTATTTTAGTTCATGGACTCGTCTTGAGATTTAGGTGTTCGATTTCTAGGCTAAGGAATTGGATGCCACTTATCATGTGGTTTTAACTTATGATTTTCTAATTACCATTTTACATTTATGTTTATTATATCTCATACATACATACATACATGGTGATTGAGATAGAGGTTGTGTGAGAGTTTTATAGATATTGTTGATCTGTCATAATTCATATAGATCTCTAGTTGGTCATGCTCCTACGAAGGATTACTCTACAAGTGTATCATAATTATGTTTTACTAAATAATATATTGGGCTACTCTAGAATATGAGATTTTTCTCCCAAAAGGGTCTTTCCCATGTACACTTTTGTTATATTATATTATTTATTGTATGTTTATAATATGTTTTTTCCTTTTGTAATTGTAAAAATATTAAAACTTACACATCATTATCCTTAATATTTTAGTGTAGGAAGAATTTCCATGTACTTTACTTCCTTTCATTTATCATTAGGGTCTAATCTTCTCAAATTCTAAGTGTTGCGTAGAAGATTTATTATACTAATCTTTGTTTGAGTAGGAGCTTGTGTAGAGAGGTTTTTTATCATTTTATGGGAAGACATGGAAAGCACATCAAGGATAGAGATGGAAAAATTCTTTAGTACAAACTTTGAGTTATGGAAACAAAATATGGAGGATGTGTCACCCATACAAAAATATCTATGGGTTATAGTATTTGGACCTTAACCTTCCATTACATCATAAGAAGGTTAGGACAAGATGGATAGAAAGAAAAGTGTCTCATTCAACTCAATTTGATCGATTTAGTGTTATTTAATGTGCATGAAGAGACTACTAGAATAAATATTTGAAATAGTTTTAGACAAATTTAGTAGGCTAAATCCTTAGTGAATGAGCTTTTCTTGAGAAAACAAATTGTATACGATCCTCAAGATGAGCGGATGATGGATTTATTGTTGAACATATAAATGCATTCAATATGGTGGTTACCTATCTACACTCTATGAGAGTGAAGATGGAGAAGGGAGGCACATTGTATTAATTTATTGTGCTCTTTAGTAGATTCATGGGACTACCTAGTTATGTTCATTTGGAGAACTACCACTAACTTCAATATCGATGAAGTGGTTGTATCTTTACTATTTAAAAAAAAATAAGAAGAATTTTAAGTCAACTAAGGAGGTCCTAGTGGTTCATGGAAGATACAAGGAAAATGTTAAGAATAAGGACAAGAAGCAAGATAAGTCTAGATGTAAATAATATGGAAGATCCAAATCTCCTGATAAGTTCAAGAAAATAATTGGAACTACAAAAAAGGTGGACATGTAAGAAGATATTGTAACAAGTAGAAAATAAAGAAGGTAGATTCTAATGACGAGTCCACAAGATCCTTCTAGAAGAAAGGTGATACACTTTTGAAATATTGTCTTATCTTCTCTCACATCATAAAGTGTGTAGTTAGTAGACTCTAGTGCATATTTCGGAATGACCTCACATCAAGGTTAGTTTAAAATATATGAATAATATGATGATGGGAAGGTGTATCTCATAGATGATTCTCTTCTAAACATTATTGGCCATAATAGAGTCATAATAAGATTCCTTGAAGGACAAGTGAAGGGTGTTAATGGTATATTGCATATCCATGGTGTATTGTTTATCCCTAATTTATCATCAAACTTTATTTTTATAAGTAAATTAAATAATACAAATGTGCATATTATTTTCTCAAGTTGGGGATACAAGATGGTCATAAGAGATACCATTATTACTAAGTGTGTAGGGATTGGTACTCTATGCCAGCTAGATGCATGTATAATTTAGTGCAATAATTCATCTATTCATACAATGAATAATTGCATAGTTTATTAGTATTAGTTTTTTTTACCTATTTCTATTCTAGTATTTGAGTAGGTTAAGAAATATATTTTTAATGAGGAAATAATTAAAAATATTTTTTCTGCATTGTCACTGGATCTCAAATTTTCTCTACAATTTTCTTAGAAGAAAATAAGAGTAAACAATAGAAGACATTACCTAAAAAGTCATGTTAACGAGTGTTTCAAGCCCTGTTCTTTATATTATAATTTTGTGTTGACTTATAATAGCCACCTTAAATAACTTAAGTTGCCCCTCAAGCTTCTACAATGTCATAGCAACCAAGAACTAGTATTCATCTCTTTCCTAACCTTTTATTTTGATCTTTATCTCCCTTTTGTGATCTCAATACCATTTATCCTAGATTCAAAGTATTGCATCGAATACCTATGTGGCTCTATTATAATATCTAAGTGAAAACCTTTGCATTTCATCCTTACCCATAATTCCAATGAGCCTTAAGACTTGATATGATGTGTGATGTTTTGAGTAGCTCTAATAAATTAAGTAATGGGAGGTGGCTTATATCTTTCTCCTAACATTGACCTTTTAATCATTAGACATCATTAATTTGACATCGTTAATTTGTATTGAGTCTTCTAAAATACTTGTTACTTAGTAAGTGTGTGGTATAGTTGTCAATTCAATGTACAATCTTGGTATGTTGTGATGCACACGTATCTAAGGTTTGCTAATCGTAAGGTGAATGTGTAAGTATCTAGTGGGAATGATATATATCTTAAAGTGAGTGTGAAGGCATTATCTGTTCGAGTACAAAGAACACTAAGAGGGGGGATGAATAAATTTTCTAACATATAATTTCAAATCAACACTTTTCTAAGAAAGTAACTCTTACCTATTTTTCACCTACAACTCAAATAAGTAGAGTTGGTTGCGTTTTTCAATTGTTTAAGGTACACATTGATATGCAACTAGAAAATTACATCATATATCATAGAAACATATCATTGTTTTCAGGACAGAGTTATTGGTGATCCATGCTCAATACCAAGTACCAAAACTTAATGCATATGGAATGGTAAGAAACATGAACACAAAGTGCATTCACACGAACACATTAAGAGCAGGAACACATGATGACTTTTATGAACAACAATAAATGTAGCAAACAATGATAGATCTTGTGCAAATAAAGAAAACAATGATAGCTAAGCTACAACAACCATCATGATTAAGACCAAGGGCAGTCCCAAATTATATACATTATCCAAAGGCATATAGAAGCCAGCTACATGCTGGAAATAGGAGAACTCAAGTCACGGGCATAAATAACTAAGGTTCTGTATAGTGACTTACTATTGTATTGAACAATGTTAAGACATAGCAATGAATAGTAAAGCTTGTGAGTATAAGACCAGATAGTTGAAGGAACATAACATGAAGAAGATCACAATAATCATTTATGATTTTACCTCCTAGTAAGAGTTGTAATATTTCAATGAATGTGACCATAACAATGTTAAGACAACATGGAGCAACATAATGAGAAGGAAAACATTGTTATATGGATTAAACAATTAAACCAATATTAGGGGCATATGTAACATGAAGTATTTGGAGCTATCATGTAGTTACAGAGAACAAATTTGGATGTAATTGATAAGCTGTCAAAACCTTAGTTACCGATGTGGGCAATCTAGGGGTGGATGCCGATGTGGGTGCGCTCTGATGCGGATGCTGGATCGGATGCATGCTGGGTGTTGTCTGGAAGTGCATCCTAGGTGCCCGAATGCATCCATAGGCATCCAGGTGTCTGGGATGTGCTTCCAGATGGCACGCACAGGGCATCCGGGATTAAAAAAAGCCAAGAAAAATTTTTAAAAAAGCATTTTTCATTATTTTTTTTAAATTTTTGCCACTTAAAAAATAATACAACATGTGCAGAATAGATTATTTTAATCTATTTTTCCCTTCTAAATCCTAAAATGACCCTAAAAAAGGTCTTCTAAACATTCTTTATCAATTTGTTTTGCAGTAGACATCTTTTTGCATTTGCTCTCCATTTTTGCTTGTTGAAGGCAAATTGATTCTTGTTGAAAGAGATCGTTCGTAGGGCAAGGGATTGCTTCCACAAAGACGTTTTCTTCATCTAAGGTAAGCATTTGATCCTATTCTTGAGTCTTTTAATGGATTTTTTTGTGATTTTGATGAATTTTTTCAAGTTTGGGAAGAAATTTTCCAAGTTTTTAAATTTTTTTTTTTTTTAAAGAAGTAAAGAAGCAAGATTAGCTATCCATTTTAGTCTTTTTGTATCATGTTTTTGCACTTGTTTGGTGGATGTTCATAGTCATTTTCTAATTTAAGTTTATTTAATTTCTTAATATCTTATTAGCAAAGCAAGAAATTACATTGTATTGTGCAAGAATGGCCACTGCCGGTAGTCAAAGTTCAGTGGCAGGGGAAGGAACTGATAATTTCAAAGTTGATGTAGCATCTCCTTTATGGAGACATACCATAAGAGAACAACAGGTTGTTAGAGGTGGTTCATATTATTGGAAGTGTAAATATTGTGAAAGTAACAAAGACAAAACATTCAATAGCTCATATTCCTAGGTCAAACTTCATTTTATGGGCCCTTCTGGTAAAGGGATGGCTATGTGCAAAGGCAAAAGTGGGAACGGGATGTCAAACACACAAATATCATCCTTTGTAAAAGAACAAGAGGTTGCTAATAATTTGGTTAAAAGATCCAAAAAAAATTTTTACCAACCTCCATCCAGAAAGAATAAAAGTAACACACAATTACCCATTGAACCAATTCAATCCTCCCAACATCCATTTTTTCAAGTGCCTATACCAGAAGAGAATGAGGAAGAAGTAGAAATGATATCCCGCAAAAGAGGTCCATTGGACAATGCATTTGAAATGTAGGCAAGAGAGCGTGCTGATGAAGCCATTGCACGTTGCCTCTATGCCAATGGTATTCCTTTCAACTTGGTAAGATCACCACATTGGAAGGAAATGGTGGCAGAAATCAATAAGGCACCTGCTGATTACACAAGTCCCAGATTTGAAAAGGTGCGTACCACTCTATTGCAAAAAGAGAAGACTTCTGTAGACAAAGCCCTTCAACCAATTAAAGCTTCTTGGAAAACTTCAGGGATAACTATTGTGTTTGATGGATGGAAAGATACAAAAAAATGGCCATTGATTAATGTGATTGCAATGTCCCCCAAAGGGGCAATGTTTTTGAATGCAGTTGATTGTGAAGGGGAGGTCAAGGATGCAAATTTCATTTCTAGAATTATTATTGAGGCCATAGAGATGGTGGGTAGTGAGAATGTGGTCCAGGTGGTTATGGACAATGCAAAAAATTGTAGGGGTGGAGGTGCTTTGGTTGAGGGTCGGTATGAACATATTTTTTGGACACCATGCACCGTACACTTAGTCAAATTGATCATGCAACAAATTGGCACTCAAATAGATTGGGTGAAGCAAATATACCAAGAGGGAGAGGAGATACAAATGTTTGTGACAAACCACCACATGTCACAATCCATATTTAGATCATTATCCAAATTGGAGTTGCTGAAGGTAAATACTAAATTGTAATTAGTAAATTTTATGTTCATGTTCAATTATCAAATTATTTAATTATATATGGCTTTGTATTTGCTTGATATTTATTAACATGTTCTTAACTTTCTTAGATTGCTGAGACCCGATTTGCATCTCATACTATTGTTATGAGACGACTAGTCAAGGTGAAAGAGGCATTGTGCCAAATGGTTATTTCTAACCAGTGGGGTATATGGAAGGTTTCAAGTTCAGAGAGAGC
>MU223082.1:1861753-1887053 GCA_018584345.1 Thuja plicata | reverse complement strand
CAGTGGAACCGCTTTAGCTTCAAATGATCTTGAACTTGCAACACATGGAGATGATGAGAATGTGGATTTTCTTGAGAATCCTTATGATTCTGGATTTGATTACTGAATCTTGAATCTTGACTCTTGATTGATGAACATTGAATCATGAACTAAGTTTTGGTTTTGTAGTTTAAATTGCATTTGAATCTTGAACATGACTGATTAGTTATTAATATTGAACTTATTTCAATTTGTTGTCACATCTTTGAAGTTTTAACTTTAAGTTGAAGTGTTGAACTATCAAGTATCATACTATCATATTCATTATCAATATCAAATGATTTATTTTTGTATGTTTCTTGCATTTCTTTGCATATATAATATATTATACTATTTATATATATATTTTTAAAAATATATATACATATATATAAAAACACATCCAAACGCACCCGTGTCCCCCCAAAAAAAAATTTCACGCATCCATGCACCCGCATCCCGCATCCGCATCCGCACCCGAATCGGTAACTTAGGTCAAAACCAATGATATTGATTGTTATTTGCATCCACATTCCTTGTCACAGAGTTGTAAACAAAGGTTATGTATGCTAAAGCCTGAAGGCAAATGAGTGATTGAACAATGTAATGTAACTATTTTTATCAGGGATATGATAACATCATGAGCTAAGGATAGTTAAATTAAGAGGACAATGAAGACTCATAGCGATGTATGAGATGTAGTTGCATGTCCTAATGAAAAGACAACAGATTCATGGAGGTAAAAAAATTTTTTATAGATCAGAATTTAATGTTGAAGTGGAGACATAAAGGTTATAATAGTGAATATCTTCAAGTGTTTAGAGAAATAATAGAATATAGGAATGAAAATTCAATTAGGTGGCATGATATTAAGATGCAGATATGCAATTTACAGTTTTCAAACCTCATCATAGAGTTTATCAAGATGGACAATAATTGCAAACCTAATATTGCATCCTTTAAAATATAGCAAGGAACATTCTTATTTTCTATTTCATGTCAAATGAAGCATGTAATAAAGAACAATGACAAGATGTAGAGCATTTACTAAACATGTAATGATAATGATGAACAACATAATGACATTCTTGATTTTAAATACTATATTCTTGAAATGAAACACAGATATATCTAGAATTTTTGTAAAGGGAAAATACATGTTTCATGCATGCTCTAGCATGAGCCTTTAAGATGCACAAATTATTCTCAAGGGATAAAGCTTCAAAATTGCTTCAAAGCTGGTACAATTTTACATTATAAGTTTGTTTTAGATTGTGAGGAATGAGCTAGTAATCACAGTGAACACCATAGAAGAAAAATATCATCATCATTCCTTTGGTAAGGTGAAACAGTACAATATGAAGGGTTCAATATTTCATGAGTAAGTTCAACTACAATGGCGATGCAACAATACATTTTCAGCAGAGTAAGGGAATTTCATGACTTCATCTAGTGAGACATTATGCCAGAGATAAAAGTACAATAGAATCTAGATATTAAATACATAGTTAACACTCAAGTAATGTTCACATTTATGATATTAACAAGGTTATACCATTTCAATATAGGGAAAGATCCAAGAGGAAGGAAAAAGCATCTTCAGGATGATTTTTATAAAATGTACATAATCTCTCCATGAATTTGTCAAAGAAACTTATAGCCACTGCCATTTTACAGGGGAAAAAATGGGGAAACCTTTTGGGTAAACCCTCATTTTAAATCACACCCTTGTGGATGCACAAAGATAAACAAAAGCCTGAGTCCATCAAGTATTGAGATAACAATAATTGGTAGAGTTTGAGACACGATTAGCAATGGGTAGAAACCCACATGGGTATCTTTCATTTTTGTTAGTTCAAGGTCTTAATTTAAGGGTTCTTTCAAGAAAATATGCATGCCAATTTCTGTCCAAAAGAGACCATTGATATAAAAGTGTAGAGAGTCATGCACTTTTCCATCATTGGGTTCGAAAGAAAATATTGGAGGAGCTACCAACAAAGATATAAAGAAAATCATCAAGAAATCAAAGAAAAGTCCACATAAAGATTTGTGGCCAGTAAGCTTTATTTGAAAACCCAGAGTTATGAAAGAAATGGAGATCGATACAGACATGGAGGAAATATAATGAGAATGAGTTTTCTTTTTGAGTAAGCCCATGTCACGGATGCATACTTGTATATGCGAAGAAAACTTGCTGAGAATTCATTGAAGCATTCATAATATCAAGAAAGAAATTTCATGCCCTAGCTCAACAGCCAAAGAACTAGAAACTTCCAGAAAGGGAAAATGAAAATAAGAAAATGAGAATCAAGCTATGATTAGGAAAAAGATGAATACTAGTTCTTAGTTGTTCAGACAATTCTTTCTTTTTTTTTTTTTCTAGTGAAGCCTTAAGATTTTTCTTCTACTCCTCAATCATCTCATTAGCTGCAGCCAACTATCTTTCATACCTATAGCTTTCCATCTTCACAGATCTACTACCCAAGTTGTTAAACTTTCCTTCTAGAGAGTGTGAGCTATGATACCTATTATTGGAAATAATAGGTATTGAGAGGGGGGTGAATTGCAACTAATAAAATTTTTAGACTTCTACTAATGCCTTTGAATAAAAACTAAAGAAACTTCCAAACTAATAAGAATATGACTTTAACTTTAAAGTAAAAGTGCAATGCATGAAGTAACAACACATTCACAATCATAACACTCAGATTTTATTGTGGAAACCCTTGGTCAGAGGGAAAAACCACGGCAGGGATGACACCCACAATATTATCACTACAGTAGAAAAGAGTGCTATGTTAGGAGCTTACAATATGTCACTTTCTAGGTGACTCACCCTATTAGGAGTGACTAATACCTTTTTATAAGTATCTAAAGTCCTATTATAGACTACCTTGTTAAGGATTTAATCCCACTATTACAATGTTCACCTTGTTAAGGGATTTACAATAAAAGTCTTGTGAGAGACTACCTATTTAAGGGATTTTAGCTTGTTGAAACTATTAGGAATACAAGAATAGCATTGACCTATGAAATTTCACTTCTAAATGATAATCAGATCGTTGATTCTCTATTCTTTCTCTTAAGTCTACTCTGAATACTCTTTGTAATCTTCTCTGTAATCGTCATTCAAGATCTAATACTTAATATGTTCTTTTTCAATATCAAACGACAAATTCTTTACAATAACAACAACTATCCTCTTATAGCCTTTCAACTTCTATTGAAAACAAAATTAGGGTTTCTATTTCCCTCTAAAATAAAATTTTCAATCATAAACAACTTATAAAAATATTACAATCTCACCGCGTCGTCCATAACAATTATCAATTTATTTTCTCCAATGTGAAATATCTCTTCAATATTATTGGTTCAAATGTGCCTTGAATTCATAATTAAATCTATACACAACTACCAATAAATTGACTTATTCAACTCTTTAAATGATGTACTACATGTTTCACTCTATCAAGATTCATTGAATCATCCACTGTCATAACCACTTTGACTAATCATTCAAAACTATTTCTTATCCTTTAACATTTACCTGTTCAGTGAACTGACCAGTTGGTAGTATTTTGACTAGTGTCCTTTACCGGTGTGACCTAATTGGTGCAATCACAAATCTTAGTTCACATGTTGTCCATGGACCTTCCAGTGTATCGATAGTATACTTGACTTCTTCAACTATTTTGTCCTTCACCTGTCTGCATGTTCACCTGTTCTACTTAACTTGTAGTTATCGATTGGTTATATTGTCTACCAGTTGGTAGAACTTCCTGTATTCTCATAAAAATAATTACCTATGTACTGGATTTCCAAAAATGACAACCATACTCTTTATGGGATCATCATCAATGTCAGTTCTCATCATTCTGATATCATCATGCATACACTGCATGATGCGTTAAAGGCTTCAATTGACCCATGTGTGCCAACTTTGCTTGTTCCCTTGTGAGTTGAGCTGCAAATTCATCAAGAGAATGCATTTTGTATGCACTACCAAGAGCATCCATAGTAGCAGAGAATGTAGAAACAAAGATTGAATATTTAGGATGTATCTTGGAAAGAATAGATAAGATCAATTGTTCATCATCTTTAGTAATGCCACAATTAGAAAGCTCCAATCTAATAGAATTGAATTTAGAGAAAAAGTCTTGATTATTGTCAAAATCTCTAGGATCTAGACTTATAAGCTCATTCTCCAATCTGAATTTTCTCATTTTATCATGTTTACCAAAGAGTCCCTCCAAGATTGGCCAAGTATCATGAGGATGTGTGCAAGATGCAATATGATATAGCAAATCATGAGAGATGAATGATCTAAGAGAGTCAAGTGCTTTATGTTAGAATAACTAAGAGGGGCGGGGGCGAGGGGGATGAATAAGTTAGAATTAGTTTCCTCACAAATTATCCTACAGTGCCAAATTTCTCCAGATGTATATAAAAAAAATCAATCATATAAAAGTTAGCTCCGTGAAAATGTATTCGATAAACTTAAACTTTCATCAATAGTGTTTACTGAATGTCAATAAATTAATACAGTAAATTAATCCACAACATTCATACACATTGACACATAGATTTTTAACGTGGAAACCCTATTAAGGGAAAAACGACTGGGACCGATAACCCAAATATTTTCACTCTTCTGAAGTGAGCTCAGTGAGGAGCCAACCCTGTTAAAGGTTACAATGAACACTGTTAAATGTGACCTTGTTAGAGGATTTAAAACTAACATTTCTCTCTTGACTATGCATTCACTATGGGGTCAACAAGAAAACAATCAACATTCTCTGAATGTTATAATAAGGACTCACTGTCCCACCCGGTTAAGAGATTTATCTATAACAATGGTTAAACTGATATAGTAATGATATGATTCAAATACAACTTTGATTTGCAGATATTCAAATCTATCCTAAGTACATAATACCTCTAATCAATTTGTTCACTTCAATTCATCTCATACTTGTTCTACTCGGTAATCCTCTTTCCTCTGTTTGCTCGGTTATGTCTGCAGAAATGATCGGTTATGTCTTTAACTAGTTTGATCAGTCATGCATAAAATTCACATGTATGCTTCAACATCGGTCAACACACATGATTCATAAATGAATCTCTTGTCTCTTAGATAGACATCATGTATCATTTAATTTTCATCCTTCAGATCTTTTCGCTTAATCTCCATCATTCATTTTCCCGCTTGATCCTTCCTCGGTAGTTGTGTAAAAAACATGTTTCAATCTATGTCGTCCGATCTTCATTGAATTTTCATAACCATTTGATCAAATAAAAAACTTTTTCTTTTACCTCAAAATCATCAATTCCCAGATCAGCATCCAAGTCAGCCTCAATTAGAATTTTTTCTCGGTCTTAGTATTAACTGTGTTGTGTCGGCAATCCCTTACTCAGTTATCACTATTGCTTGGTATACACTATGTTTTACTCGATTATTACTGTCTCTCGGTGTATACTAAACTCTTCTTTTACCGACCACATAAATATTGTTTGTTCCATACCTTCAATACATAAAAAATGTTTTCCACCATAATAACACTCAAATAAGTTGACATCAATGACAATACATTAACTGATAATGTTTATCATCACTGCTGCAACTCGGTTGAATATCAACAAATGACTTCAAACATATAATCAATTGTAGTTCATCAATCTCTCCCTTTGGCATTGATGGCAACACAATATGAAATATACAATATAAAATTCCATACAAAAAATACCAAACTTTTGTTCTACAACTGCAACAATTATGTAGCTCTCCTTAGCTTGAATAATCTGTGTCAGTATAAATAAAATACTCATTGTGCAGACTCTCTCTACAGTTTTGATGCTTCAACTCTTCAATCTCTCTATATATTAGATATGTATTTTCTCTCCCTTTCTCTTTTCTCCCTAGAGTGGATATATATTTCATGAATATCTCTCCTTTATATTTCATGACACTCTCTCCCTTTGACTACAATGCCAAAAAGAAAAAACAATGTAGCTCTTTAGTAGCCAAGTAAAATATCTCTAAATCAGTGCAGTAGGTACCTTTCAGTGTACTGATATCTCTGTGTTGGTCCAGTTCATCTTTTCATCAACATGATATATATTCTGATTTCATGTAGGTTGATGCAACCTCCTAATCTACTTAGTTACCAATAGACAAGTGACGAACCCCTAGTCTACCTCTCAAGTACTCAAATTTATCCTTCGGTAATGGTTTTGTGAATATGTCTACAAGTTGTTCTTTTGATTGTACATATTATAGTATTACTTGTTTGTCTTGTACTTGTTCCCTCGAGTAGTGATACTTTATAGATATGTGCTTTGGTTTTGCATGCATGAGATGATTCTTTGAAATGTTTATAGCACTTGTATTATCACAATAAATCATCACTGGTTTGGTGATCTCCTCATTCATTCCTTTCAATAGCTGTTTTATCCATGCTATATTAGAACAATTATAAGCAGCAACAACATACTTTGCTTCTGCAGTTGACTGAGAAATGCATCCTTGCTTCTTGCTAATCCAAGTAACTAGTCTTTCTCCAATAAAGAATGCTCCACTAGTAGTACTTTTTCTATCATCGATATTCCTAGCCCAATCAGCATTAGTATAGACTTTCAATTCAAATTTTCCTTCTCTTTTATACCATAGTCCATAATCCTCAGTATTCTTCAAATATCTAAAAATTCTTTTCACAACGGTCATATGTGATTCCCTGGGGTTAGTAGAAAATATTGTAACTATTCCAACTACATGTGCTATATATGGTCTTGTTGATGACATTAATTTTCCATTAGTATGCAAACAACATTTTTGGTAAGCATACACTGAAAGACAGGACTGAGAAAACCAAAGATCAGATACTAAGAGATCACTGAAGATGACTAAGTGCAAAGAGAACTGACGACACAACTGAGTGTGTAAACCAAAATTGGAAAGACAGAAAGATAAAGTGGAACTCAACAGAGGAACCCAATATGCAAGTTACAGTGCAGACCGCCAAGACAGTTACAGTACAACTGACAGAAAAAAACTGAAGGACAGACAAGCATGACCGATAGATAGAACCGAAAGTCAGTTGTAGCCCACAAAAAGTGGATCTGGCTTCCACGTCAGATAAAGAAAGTGTATTCTATTTATAGGATATTTAATTGTTTTAAATCCATTTTATTTAGGGACAAGATACATGAATGTAAGTGCTTTAATTAGTCTAACTGATTTAAAACACATAGACTAGGAGATCTAGGTATAAGTTGTAAATCTGATCTTAGAGTTAACATTGTTTTTATCAAAACTAGATGAAGTCAATCCATCTATAAATAGATGATGCAATCATTAATTATCATGGATGAATAGATGATGTGAAGAGAGAGGAGAAAATGAATGAATCAGACGAGCACATCTATGGATCAAATTGAGAGTTTCAAGAATAGGAACAACAAAAGGTGAATTTGGTTAGCAAGAACCAAGAATAGAGCATACCGAGAATCAAAGGTATTATTCAATCACAATTAAGGTGATAATATTTTTATGTAAACTAAATTGGATCTATATCAGCAATAGGAGATTGTATTTACTAGGTCAATTTGTAATTTTCTATCATTCTAACAAGTGGAGCAAAGTGTAAAAATCCTTTCAAGGAAGGTGGATTTAACCATCCAACAACACATCTCTTAACCGAGTGCACACTCAAAAGTGTTGCTAAAGATCTTAACATAGTAGAATTTAACAGGTCTCCACTGATACTCCTAATAGGGTAGATCATCAGAAGTGATCAAATTGTAAGCCTTAACCGGCCCCTTCCAATCTGCAGATAGTGAAGATTTTGTGGGTGTCATCCCCACCACAGTTTTTACTTCCTCACAGGAGTTTTCTGCGATATCATATCTTGTGTTATGTGTCAATTTACTTTTATGAATTTTTCTATGAATGTTCACATGTATGTTAATGTTATGATTTGATATAACTCATATCAAGATAGTTTAAATCAAATTGAATGGATATACAATTGATTACAAAAGTTAATTGATAAAAGGGATACAAAAGTTTTAGAGGTACTGATTCACCCCTCCCCTCACAGTACATACTTCCCATTAATCCCAACTATTGGTATCAGAGCTAAGTCTCTTCTTGGAAAGCTTAAAGGCTTAAGAGAAAAGATCATACAATGGAGAAGTACAAACTTGATAAAAATATTGAGAACAAAAATCTTGAAATTTTGATGTTCTTTGAATAGTATAAAGAAGCTAGAATCAGCATGAGATAGCTACTAGATGAAAGAAATAATATGGCATCTTGTTGTAATGAGACATATTATAATGTGGAAGAGATACCATATTTCTTTGAGTCTTCATGATCAACTACAAGAAAATCATCAGATACATCAGAAGAAAGCATCACAAGCCTAATTGAAATCAATCTACATCTGGCTGGACAAGTTAAATATCACCAAATCGATCAAGAGACACAGATGGTAAGAATGATTGATGTCATGAACAATGCTGGGCAAGATGAACAAGAAAGAACACTAGCTATTGATGATAGAAGAAAGATCACAGAAAAGCTACAAGAAAAAGAGTGTGAAATACAAATACTTACAGAGCATCAGCATGAGATTACAAATCAGATTATTCTTATGAGTCAAGAGGAAAATAGATTAAATGTTGAACTCATTGAAAGAATAGAAGCTATCGGTGAAATGAGGGATGAGAATGAAAATTTGAAACATGAAATAAGAATTCAACAACAACATGATGAAATTATCAAGAAATTTGAAGAAAACAATAAAAGAATGGATGATTTTCTTGAAGGACAACGAAGAGTCAACAACAATATCGGTATAGGTTTTATCGAGAATGGAGAATCATCAAATAAAATTGATCCAAAGAATGTTTACAAAAATTCAAGACCAATAAAGCTTACATGCAATCACTGTGGAAAGCAAGGCCATACATCAAATGTATGCAGAGGAAAAATGAAAAGTATTCCTAAATCTACACCTTCATTCATAGGATTCTGTTATAAATGTAACAAGAAAGGACATAAAGCATTTGAATGTAAGTCTAAGATGAAACAACCAAATAAATAAACCTACATGGACAAATACTATCCTACATGCAAAATGAATGGGCACACAACTCTTGAATGCTAGAAAAAGAAAAGGCAAGAATGGAAGCCTAAAGGTCAAGAAACTCCCTATCAACTGAAGAGAGTCGATAATCAATATGTATGGGACTACACTACTTGGAAAAGTTGTACAACATATGGAAGATATGGTCACATTGTTGTAAACTATATGAGATAGTGGACTAGAAAGTCTAGAGGCTGGACTAACCTCGGAATGGCACGCTTACATTCTCATAAAGTTGGTCATCTCAAGAAAGACTACAGAGATCGAATGACAGAGACAAGCACATATCCCAATGGAAACACCATTGAAGATATCTGGAGGGCTAGAGACAAAATGTGGAGAAAAACTTCAAGAAATGATGAAGTTGGACAGATAAATGTAAATGGTGACACCTCATCCAATGGATCCAGTGACATCACCACCCCCACCTAAGAAGAACAAGTAAGTATGGAATTGCACTACCCCAAACTATTATTTCACATCAGTTCCATAGTATGTTGATATAAAGACAAATTAGCATAAGAAAGATGCATCATGGTATTACTTGTTAAAATCTATGATAACTATGCTTTTAGGAATATATACCAAAACCCATCGGTATACACTCAAAGCATATATAAACCGAGCCTCTTCAGTAAACAAGCAAATGAACAAGTTGTCTGTGATACCAAAACCTGTCGGTAAAAGAAAAGTGAACAATGACTGCTCTAAAATGTTTCAAGTGTCATCGAAGGAAGTAAAGTCTTCACCAACGAACTCAGTCTTGATACACCAAGGAGTTGGTAAGCATTTATGGCATGCATTTTAGGGCAACACCTATAAATAGGGCAACGATGACTCATTTGTCATGACACCCAGAGAAGAGCGACCAAAGGCGATTTTCAAGCAAAGAGAAACTAAGTTATAGAGTGATCATGACTCGACCAAACAACACTCCAAAGAAGATTAGAAATCTTTGTAAGTACAAACACTAAGTTCTGCAAGACCAAAAACTTTGTTTTCATGCATTACGTAGGAAGGCCTAAATTTGAAAATGGCTTCGACTTCACGAACCATGAAATCCAAGAATGCAAAGAAAGATGAGTTAAAAATAATTAAGAATTCGGTGTGTGAGGAACCTAATTACAAGATCCATCCTGAGATTGCCTCACAACCCAACAACCCTGGTGTATTTTCATGCATTCCGGCTAGGGTTTTACTGGTGGAGGATGTTCGATCGTTCATACACTACAAGATTACAGAGATTGGAACATCAAAGGTTGTAGAAGCTTACAAGAAGCTATGCAATGATGATGGAACACTTAAGGATGAACATAAGCATATTGAAGTGAAAGGACTCACCATTTCTCTAATGTTTTTGAAGGTCTTCAAAACTAAGTGGATTCGGTTAGTGCTAAGCTGAATGCATAATAACAAGACATGGATTGATGAACCAAAGGTAATAACCCGAGATGTCATTCATGCGGTCACCGGTTACCCCATAACCAATAAATTTAAGGCACTAAAGCATCCACCAAAGGCTGAGACCAAGAAAATGATAGGAGCCAAATCGGATGGTAGAGGACTAAAAGTTACAACAATAATCGATGATGAGATCAAGTTTGGTGCATGTGTTCTAGGCTATAAATTCTTCCAAACAAGCAGATTGAACAACATAGCATCAGGTGCAGTGGACATAGCATTCAAAATTGTAAAGAAGGGAACAAAATTGGAATTATCTGAACTACTCCTGAATCAGTTGAAGGACAATTTATAGACTATCAGGAATGCAAAGTCAAACACTTGTAAGTTTGGCTCACTAATAATGTGTATCTTCTTTTATTTTCAAGAAATATTCCCGTTGATTGGAGATGTTAAATGGGACAGCACCAAACTGGTTACCATGAAAATCAGTGAGCACATAGTTACACTGGGTGATAACTTTGAGATATTCATGGATGAATACTTCAATGTATTCAAAGACCAAATGCAAAAGAGGGTAAGAATCCCCGAGAAACTCATTGAAAAATATAAGGATGAGATATGCTTCATGGTTGACACTGCCAATACATATATCAAACCTATTGTACCAAGGACAACATGGTTAGAACCATTAGAGTATGAGATCAACATTGGTCTTGCTAATAAGGTAATTGATGCCTTGATCAATGAACCATTAGATAAAAAAAACCAAAATTTGGAACATATGAAGAGGCCAAGACAAGAATAAAAATCTGGCCTGGTTGTGAAGAAAATTGTCAGAAAGAAGGACAAAATGGTAAAGAATCTGAAGAAGATACTATCAGCAACTGAGGAAGAAGCTGAACAAGATGAAGTTGGACAGGAGGAAGAAACCAAAGAGCAGTTATCTATTGGTAAAGATGAAGGAAAGGATGAATCTGAGGAAATAGAGTTAGATTCACCATTTCCTCCACCATCTAAAAAGCCAAGGACAATAGCTACTTCTAGGACAAGAAGCCAAACATCAAAAGATTCTACTCCTTCACCTCTAAAGAAAGGAAAGGTCAGGACTTACAAGAGGAAAGCTCCTACACTGAAGAGAGGGAAAAAAAAGAAAGGAAGGAAATTCATAAGAACCAAAGAGGATATAGAAGACATCGAGCAGGATGAAGCTATTGAAGCAAAAAGTGTCAAGGTAAAAGAGCCTGACTCTATTGATGACATTTGTGTATATATTGAAAATTTTGGATCCATTACAGATTCAAACATTAGAAGAAGGTCAAAACTAAATTCAGAAGGTCAGAATAAAATTGAAGATGCCATGATAGCAAAAATGTACAACTTCAAATATGTATAATTACAATTTGAAGGCAATTATGTACCAAGGGAAATCTTGGATAGATATACTCCCATTGGACATTTCCATTGAAGAATGAGAAAGAGATAAGAGAGAGAGAGAGTTCTTGTTTCTCTCATGCCACCTGAATCAAAGAAGGTTGAAATAGATGAAATGATGGAAAAATACAAAAAGGAGTTCTCACTGAAGCTGAGAGATTACAAACTCCTTGAAGGAAAGCTTATAGAGCTTGAGCAGGACATCCATAAGAAATGGTGCAAGATCATGAATAGACCTAATAAGGAGGAAAGCCCCGACCAAGACCTTCAACAACAAGATGTTGACAATGCAACTCAAGATGACACATCTATTGAGTTAGATAAAGAAGAAGGTGATACAACATGCAACAAAACTGTAGATGTTGTAGATGATTCATGGCCAGATAACACAAATGACAACATTGTGGATACTAATGTCATTGATATTACCAATGAACCAACAAAGGAAGTAAATAAGGATGAAGATGTCACTACTGAAAAGGACAAAACCGATGAGCAGGACACAACAGTTGATACTGCACAGGTGAACATTCCAGGCAAACTGTCAATATTGATACAAGCTATCAATATCATGCAAGAATCAAGCAAGTCACCTAAGAAGGATACTCTAAAGGATGTAGGGGAAGAAGAAAAAAAGGATAACACCGATGGTCAACAAGACATCAGAGATACTCAAGATGTAACTGACACTAATAAGGTTACTGGAGGAGATAAGGAAAAGGATGCAGATACTCAAGACAAGAATACATAAACCAAGACTGATGAAGCAAAGGACACCACTGAAGGAGACAAACCAAAAGATGGTACTCCTGAGGAAACTGACAAGAGTGCTACCAACAATGTTAAGGTGAATGTGGAGATGTCTATAGACACCCAACAAGCTAAAATTGATGCCATGCAGCAGAAAGAAGCACAATAGGTCACTTCATCGAGCACAACAGAGAAGGCTAAGAAATTGGAAATGGTTTTACATTCTACTGAGTCATAGAAGAAGAAGAAGAAACAAAAGAAGAACAAGTTAGAGGACACCCTGGATGAACTCATTGAAATACTGAAGTGTGACCCCTCTACGCTTGACTTTGAATCATTACAGGAATATGGAGAGATATGCCAAAGGAAGGAATTGCAAGAGAAGCTAAAGAAACATCACATGGACTCCATGGTACTGGAGACAACATGGTCAATACTACATCAAATAGTTCCTGATGTTGATATTGATCAAAGCAAACCAATACTTGATCAATTAGCTACCCTCACCGACATAATCACAACTTAGAACATTGATGCTGAGAAGGCAATAAAGGAGAGAGCCAAGATGAAGTACCTACAAAAGCTCATAGAGAACATCCCAAGAAGTGGCAATAAATAAGGTAAAGCTATCAGAATTCATCACTGAATTAGATCCAATGATATCTGAAGCCATAGCCTTAATTCAAAGGTTGAGCACAATAGAAAAGTTCACTAAGGAGAATAGTGACAACATTGCAAAGCTGAATACAGATCTAGCAAATAGTGCACAAAGCTTAACCACCGATGGAGACAATGTAGTCAAAATGCATTATGAGAAGATTATTGAGATAAAAAGGTTAAGGCAAGAGCTATGGGAGGTAGAAATACACTTTAGGGAAGAATTAACTGAGCTCCAAGCTCAACTTCTACCAAATCTTACACTACTCCAACAACATATCAGTTCAACAAGGCAACTGATAGCAACCCCAGAGATGTATGTAGCAGACAACATCTACAACATGCATTCAAAGATCACACTCAAGCACATGGATCTAGAGAACCTCAAAGAAAAATGGGAGAAAATGATGGAAGACATGAAGTCTTCACATTCCCATATTTTTTATAAGCTCTAAAGGTAAAGACCTTTGCCCTTAATATCAAAAAATGGGGAAAATGATGATATGTACATTCATTCATTCAGATGGGAAAATGGTAAATATGATATGTATATGATATAGTTATATGATGAAAATGATATGTATAAGGAAAGACATCATATGTATAGATATACTGGCATATACATAAGGGGAGTCATTAAATGACTAAGGATTATATATGTTGTATATACTTAACATTTTGTTAGTATTTTACACATATAAGTTTTTGATACTAATGTCAAAGGGGGAGATTGATGACATTAAGTTGCCATTAGTATGCAAGCAACACTTTCGGTAAGCATACGCCAAAAGAAAAGACTAAGCAAATTGAAGATCAGATACTAAGAGATCACCGAAGATGAATAAGTGCAAAGAGAATCGACGACACAACTAAGTGTGTAAACCAAAATAGAAAAGATAGAAAGATAAAGTGGAACCCGATATGCAAGTTATAGTGCAGACTGAAAAGATAGTTACAGTGCAACTGACAGAAAAAAATTGAAGGACAGTCAAGCATGACTGATAGACAGAACTGAAAGTCAGTTGTAGCCCACAAAAATTGGATCTGACTTCCACGTCAGATAAAGCAAGTGTATTCTATTTATAGGATATTTAATTTTTTTAAATCTATTTTCTTTAGGGACAAGATACATGAATGTAAGTGCTTTAATCAGTCTAACTGATTTAAAACACATAGACTAGGAGATCTAGGTATAAGTTGTAAACCTAATCTTAGAGTTAACATTGTTTTTATCAAAACTCGATGAATTCAATCCATCTATAAATAGATGATGCAATCATTCATTATCATAGATGAATAAATGATGTGAAGAGAGAGGAGAACATGAATGAATAAGATAAGAACATCTATGGATCAAATTGAGAGTTTCAAGAATAGGAACAACAAAAGGTAAATTTGGTTAGCAAGAACCAAGAACAGAGCATACCAAAAATCAGAGGTATTATTCAATCACAATTAAGGTGATACTATTTTTATGTAAACTAAATTTGATCTATATCAGCAATAGGAGATTGCATTTACCAGGTCAATTTGTAATTTTCTATCATTCTAACAAGTGGATCAAAGTGTAAAATCTTGTCAAGGAAGGTGGATTTAACCATCCAACAACAAATCTCTTAATCAAGTGAACACTCAATAGTGTTGCTAAAGCTCTTAATAGAGTAGACTTTAACATGTCTCCACCGATACTCCTAATAGGGTAGATCATCAGAAGTGATCAAATTGTAAGCCTTAACCGGCCCCTTCTAGTCTGCAGATAGTGAATATTTTGTGGGTACCATCCCCACCACAATTTTTACTTCCTCACAGGAGTTTTCTACGATATCATATCTTGTGTTATGTGTCAATTTACTTTCATGAATGTTCACATGTATGTTAATGTTATGATTTGATATAACTCACACCAAGATAGTTTAAATTAGATTGAATGGATATATAATTGATTACAAAAGTTAATTGATAAAAGGGATACAAAAGTTTTAGAGGTACTGATTCACCCCTCCCCTCTCAATACATACTTCCCACTAATCCCAACGCTTGTGAACAACATACATCAATTTACCAATCATACATATGTACAAGGTTTGATTTACCTCAAGTGTCTTGTCATCTTTTGTCAGTTTGCATCTTGTCACCATAGGTGTTCTGACTGGTTTTGATTCCTCCATTCTGAATGTCTTTAGTACTTCCTTGATGTATTTTGATTGAGTAATATAGATACCTTCAGTCTGTTGTGAAATTTTCAATCCTAGAAAAATTTTGATCTGACCAAACATCGACATCTCAAATTATTTCCTCATTTCATCACCAAATGAAGTGCATAAGTTATCATTACCTCCAAATATGATATCATCAACAAATATTTCAGTAATAAGTGTCTTATCATCATTTCCTCCTTTTAAATACAAATTGTTGTTGTCACTTGTTCTAATAAATCCAATACTTATTAGATAAGAATGCAATCTTTCATACCATGCTCTTGGTGCTTCCTTTAGTCCATATAAAGCTTTGTGTAACTTAAATACCATGTGTGTTTGATCAGGATCAACAAATCCTCAGGTTGTTCAATGTATACCTCCTCTTCTAGTATTCCATTCAAAAATGCAGTATTCACATCCATCTAATATACCTTGAATCCTTTATATGTAGCGTATGCAAGTAGTATTCTTACTCCTTCAAGTCTAGCAACTAGTGCAAAGGTTTCTCCATAGTCTATTCCTTCTTCTTATGCATACCCTTTGCAAACCAATCTTGATTTATTTTGGATTACATTCCCATCTTTATTCAATTTGTTTCTAAAAATCCATTTGGTGCCAATGATATTTTTATCACTCTGTCTCGATACTACTGTCCATGTCTTATTTTTATGTATCATCTCAATTTCCTTATTCATGGCATTGAACCATTCTTCATTTTCTAATGTATGTCTAACATTCTTAGGCTCAAATTCACAAATTAAACAAGTGTCATCTTTGAACTTACTTCTTGTTAGCATTCTTGCTCTTTTATCTCCAATGATCTAATATCGTGGATGGTGTCTTCTTACATATCTAGCAAGTACATGTTCATTTCTTGATCCTTCATTATCTTCTTCTGTATCTATATTGTCTTCAAGTTCATGATCTTCTGTTTCATCATTTTCTTGATTCTCAGTCTGTGCTACCTGTTATCCAGTGACATTAATATGTTGCCTGGTAACATTACCCTGTTGCACGGTAATGCTAGGCATCTACATCGGTATAGTATCAAGTTATTCCCAGTAAACAAATTTACTATAATCTTCAGGTTCTTTCATGTTTTCCTCATCATTTAGCTTAGAAAATTCATCAACTTTCACATTTGCACTCTCAATGATTTTATTAGTTGTATTGTTCAAACATTTGTAAGATTTACTCTTAGTAGAATATTCAAGAAATATTCCTTCATCACTTTTCGAATCAAATTTCCATTTCTCTCATCTTTCAGAATATAACACCTACTACCAAATATTCTAAAGTAACTTACATTCAGTGTATACCCATACCTTAGCTCATAAGGTATTTTGTTTGAATCTTTCTTTAGTTGTACTTGGTTTAGTGTGTAAACTATTGTGCTGACTGCTTCTCTCTAGTATTTTTTTGAAACTCCTTTCTCAATCATCAATGCCCTAGCACAATCAACAATTTATTTGTTCCTTCTTTTGGCAATCTCATTATGCTGTGGTGTCCTTGGTGCAAAAACATGTCTTTTAATTCCATACTCATTACAAAAGTTAGTTAACTCATCATAAATAAATTCACCTCCTCTATCAGATCTCAAACACTTCAGATCTCTATTAGTTTCTTTTTCCACTTTAGCTTTATACCACTTAAACATCTTAAATGCTTTAGATTTTTCTTTTAGGAACATGATAGTCATCAACAAATAAAATAAAATATCTATCTCCATAATAGCTTTGTGTTCTCATTGGTCCACATAGGTTTGTATGAAATAACTTCAAAATGTCATTAGATGATAAATTCTTGCTCTTGAAACTAGATTTTGACATCTTTCCCATTTGACAATTTTTGCACATTACATGGTCTGCTTTAAATAAGTTCGGTAAGCCTCTAACTTTTATTTTTCTACTAATATTAACCATGTTGTCAAAATTTACATGACAAATTATTTTATTCCATAGCCATATATCTTCATTCTTTTCTAATAAACAAGTAGTTTCAGATGTGTCAAGATAGAACATGTTACCTTTAGATTGTTCACCAGTATCGATCAATTTTCCTTTTCCATCATAGATTCTGGCTTTTCTATTCTCAAATGCAACTCGGTGACCTGTGTTATTCAACTATGGAACACTCAACAAATTATATTTAAGTCCTTTTACCCAATAAGAATTTTCACATTTTATTTGATTGTTCAGCATAGTAGTACCTTTTCCTTTCACTTGACAGGGTGTATCATTTCCCATTTTTATTGATCCTCCATCATAATGTTTAAGAAATTCAAATTTTCCTTTATCACCAGTCATGTGATGTGTACAGCCACTATCAATAACCCAAATATCATGTTTACTAACTTTAGAAATAAGTGTTTTCTCTACATACCTTTCATCCTCATCTAAATCATCTTTCAATGCTACAAACATTGTCTCAATATCTTCATCACTGTCAGAGTTACTGTCATTAACTTTATCTTCAGCAATGTAACAAGCTTTCTTACCTTTATCTCTATAATCTAGGTTATCTCTTTTTTCATAATTTTGGTTGCTTATAAAGTCTTGGCCATCCTTTCTATCATTAGATCTATCATTTCTATCATCATTATGATGAGCTATAACTGATTGAATATTTGAAGATGTTAAGTTGATGATCACCGAGCTGCAGAAAGTTAATGCAAGACATTAAATTAGTTAATGTGTTGTATTGTCATTGATGTCAACTTGATATAATCTAATTGGTTATATATACATGGTGTCAAATATTTCAAAGAAGCAAAGAGATAAAGGTTATGTTATCAGTAATGAATAAAATTTTAGTATACACCAAGTGACAACAATCACTGACAGACAGTGCACCCCGACAGATAGAGAACCCCGAGAGAAAAGTCATAGTGATACCCAAGAAAGATACCTGAGTAAGCATTACTAAGAAGAACCTAAGTGATACCCAAGAATAACTGAAAGTCACAGTGTTTCTCGATGGACATACAACCCCGACAGACATAGATGCCGGAGGAAAACTGAAGTCAAAACTGAGCAAACAAGGAGTTAAACATTGATAAGAAATGAAGTTCAATTTTGACAAAAGACTTAGCTGGAAAGAGCTAAATATGGAGTTAACTGATTGATTACATTGTTTTAATCTACAATTTAAAAGCTACAAATAAGCTAGATATTAAAGCTAGTTTTATTCCAGTTGTCAAATAGAAATTTGCGGGATAAAACTAAAGCAAGTTTTAAAGAAAGAAAGGCGAGATTTCAGGATCACGTCAAGAATAAGAAAGTTAAGGACTTAGAAATAGTGAAATCATGTCTATAAGAGAGACAAGCTAATTAATTATGAATTAGGGGGAAGAGAATAGAAAAGGATGTTGACGAGAATACTGGTGAAGAAGACTTCATACAGTCCTGATCAAACAAGCTGAAGAACAAAGCTAAATATTTCTGCGGACACCAAGCAACAGAGAAGCAACATCATCACCGAGCAGAAAGAAGTGGAGAAAAATAATAGAAAGGAAACATTGATTATAAAGGTATTATGAGTTTACAATAGATCTAAACATCTTCAGGTTTAAGTTGCATATATGAACATATCATATACTATTTCAGTTTAACCATTGGATCAGAAAGTTTCTTAACCAAGAAGGATTTAATTATCCTTTATATATTGATATACATCCCAAGGAGTATCAAAAAATTTCTCATGAAGATAACATAGTGAAATTCCATATATCAAGTGAGAAACTATTATATTTAAATCTTCTAACAAGGTCGCACTTAACAGTGTGTTTGTAACCTTTAATAGGGTTGGCTCTTCACCGAGCTTACTTTAAAAGAGTGAAAATTTTGGGTTACCGGTCCCAAGTGGTTTTTCCCTTAACAGGGTTTCCACGTTAAAAATCCATGTGTCAAATATGTATATGGTTCATTTCTTTAATATTTTTCTTTACACATTACTAAAACAGGATTGGTTGGTAAACACTAAGTTATTTACTGTATTTCGGTAAAGGCTAGACTTCTATTTGGTAAATATTAAGAAAATGGATTAATAGTGAACTCCGAGTAGTAGTTATTTGATAAGATTATTTAAAGGCATGCATCTTGTAGGACTGAAGATAACTAGAGGTTTACATTTGTGGTATAAAGTTTTTTGGATTAATTTTTTAGGCCATTGATTCCCCCCCCTCTTAGTTATTCTAACAATTGGTATCAGAGTTTGTGTGCTTATAAAGGAAGGTTTCAAGACCTAAGAAAAAGATCAAAAGATGAGAAAACGAGATGTGCCTAAGTTGAACAAGGACAAATTTGCATCATGGAAAAGCAGGATAAGACTCCAACTATCAGGTATTGGAAATGATGTTACTCAATACTTGGATATTGAATATGTGTTTCCTACTGGACCTCACACACTTGATCAATTGAGAGAAAAGCATGAGCACAATTCTATGATGATAGAACTTTCTTCCTCACTCTCTAATGCTGAATTTGAAAATGTCAAAAAATGCACGTCTACAAAGAAAATGTGGGACAAATTGAAGCTAGTACATGGAGGAGATGCAAATGTTCTAAGAGCTAAGGCAGAAAGACTAAGATGGAAATTTGATGACCTAAGAATGAAAGAAGGAGAAAAAATCACTCAGTACAACTATAGAATCAAAGAGGTAGTCAATGCTAACCGAGGAGTTGGAGGTGTATTTGAAGAAGAAACAGTGGTAAGTAATATCCTTAGAACCTTACTACTTGTTTATGCTATTACAGTATCTATTGTACAAGAAATGAGATCAGTAGCAAATAAAAATGTCACTCTAGATAGTTTGGTTGGTAGACTTATTTCATTTGAGATGAATAACTTTGATAACAGTGTCTTACCATACATTGAATTTGCATTCAAATCTTCTTTGAAAATAAGTAAGTCAAGTGATAAACACACTATGAGAAATGATAGTGAAAGTGATAGTGATTACCAAGAACTTGATGAGATTGAAGCACTAATGGATAGAAGATTTTAGAGAGGCAAAGGTAGGTACAAAGGTAAATTAACATTGGTATGTTTTAATTATACAGAGATTGCACACTTTGCTGCTAGATGTCCTAACAAAAGAAAAGAAGACATAAACAATGATAGATCATATGAAAAGAAGTTTGACAGAGGTGATAACAGAGATTACCGAAGCAACCAAAAATATGACAGAAGAGACAACCGAGACTACAAGGATAAAGGGAAGAAAGCTTGTTACCTAGATGAGAACAAAGCTGAGAATCCTGACCTCAAATCTAATGAAGATATTGAGGTAGTATTTGTTTCTATGAAGGATGATTCAGATGAAGAGGAAATGTATGTTGAAATTGAACTCATATCTAAGGTTAGTAAAAATGATGTCTAGATTATTAATAGTGGTTGTACTCGCCACATGACTGGAGATAAGGAAAATATTGAAACTTTTGAGTACTATAATGGTGGATCAGTAAGAATAGGTAATGACTCACCTTGTCTGGTTAAAGGTAAAGGAACTATAATGTTGAATAATCTGATCAGATGTGAAAATTCATACTGGGTAAAATGACTTAAGTATAATCTATTGAGTGTTTCATAGTTGAATAACACAGGTCATTGAGTTGCATTTTAGAACAAAAAGGAAAAGATCTTTAATGAATTGAAAAAATATTGTTGTCAAAGGAAAAAGAGATATGATTTATTACAATTAAAGCATATCAATGGTAGCTTACCTTTATATCTTCATTTACCTCTGTGTAATCTTCTAACCATTAAAGCTTCAAGCTCATCAAGTTCCTTGTCATCACTATCAGTGTCACTGTTATTTATGATTATGTGTTTGCTACTAGATTTACCAATTTTCAAAGTAGACATAAATGTGGATTCCATAGATGGTACAATACTATTGGAAAATTTATTCAGATCAAAAGAAATCAATCTTCCAACAAGACTATCAATAGTAATGTTATTTCCAGGTGCTACTCTCATTTCATGAATCACATAGACTCTTATAGAATATATAGGCAATAGAGTTCTAAGAATCTTACTTACAATTGTGTCTTCATCAATGGTTCCACTAGATCCTTGAATAGCATTCACAACTTCTTTAAGTTGGTTATTGTATTGTGCGATGTTTTCTCCTTCCTTCATTCGCATGTCATCAAACTTTCCATGAAGACTTTCAACTTTGGCTTTCAGTACATTTGCATCTCCTCCATAAACTAGAGTAAGCTGATCCCACATCTTCTTGGTAGTTGCACATGTCTTGATATCTTCAAACTCAGAATCGGTAAGTGAAGAGGCAATCTCCACCATGATAAGGTTATACTCAGGTTTCTCTTTCATCTGATTCACTATCAAAGGTCTAGTAGGGAGGATGAATTCATTGTCCAGAAAAGTTGCAATGTTGTCTGCAATCCCTGATAGGTATAATCTCATTCTGCTTTTCCATGTCAAGAAGTTATCTTTGTTCAACTTAGGTGTGTCTCTCTTATACATCTTGTGATCTCTAGCTTAAGTCCTTGAAAACTTTCTTCTAAGCACTGTATGCTCTAATAAGCACTACTACTCTGATACTAATTATTAGAATAACTGACAGCCTGGAGGTGAATCAGTTAGAATCATTTTCCTCACAAATTATCCTACAGTCCCAAATTTTTTCAGATGTATATCAAAACAAATTCAATCATATAAAACTCGGCTCGGTGAAAATGTATTCTATAAACTTAAACTTTCATCACTAGTGTTTACCGAATGCCAGTAAATTAATACTGTGATTACCGATCTAGGTCAATAAAATAAAGTGTAAAGTAAAATAACAATCCAAAATATTCATACACATTGACACATAGATTTTTAACATGGAAACCCTATTAAGGGAAAAACCACCTGGGACTTGTAACCCAAAAATATTTTCACTCTTCTAAAGTGAGCTCTGTGAGGAACCAACCTTGTTAAAGGTTACAATGCACACTGTTAAATGTGAACTTGTCAGAGGATTTAAAAATAAAATTTCTCTCTTGACCAAGCATTCACTATGGAGTCAACAAGAAAATAATCAACATTCTTTGAATGTTATAATAAGGACTCATTTTCCCACTCAGTTAAGAGATTTATCTCTAACAATGGTTAAACTGATACAGTAATGAACTAATTCAAATACAACTTTGATTTGTAGATATTCAAATCTATTCTAAGTACATAATACCTCTGATCAATTTGTTCACTTCATTTCATCTCATACTTGTTCTTCTTGGTAATCCTCTTTCCTCTGTTTGCTCGGTTATGTCGGCAGAAATGCTCGGTTGTGTCTTTAACCAGTTTGATCAGTCATGCATAAAATTTGCATGTATGCTTCACCATCTGTCAACGTACATGATTCATAAATGAATCTCTTGTCTCTTATATATACATCATGTATCATTTAATTTTCATCCTTCAGATCTTTCTTTTTAATCTCCATTGTTCATTTTCCCGCTTGATCCTTCCTCGACAATTGTGTAAAAAATATGTTTCAATCTATGTCATCCGATCTTTATTGAATTTTCATAACCGTTTGATCAAATAACAAACTTTATCTTTTACCTCAAAATAATCAATTTCTAGATCAACATCCAAGTCGGCCTCAATTAGAATTAATTGCTCCATCTTTGTATTAACCATGTTGTGTCAGAAATTGCTTACTCGGTTATCACTATTGCTCGGTATACACTATGTTTTACTTGGCTATTACTGTTTCTCAGTGTATACTAAATTCTTCTTTTACCGACCACATAAAAATTGTTTGTTTCAGATCTTCAATACATAACAAAAAATTTCCACCATAATAACACTCAAATAAGTTGACATCAATGACAATACATTAACTAATAATATTTATCATGACTGCTGCAACTCGGTTGAATATCAACAAATGACTTCAAACATATAATCAGATGTAGTTCATCACTTTATCCCTTCGATCAAACCATTTTATCCTTTCTACAGCACTTGTAGTTGGTTCTAGATCCTGCCCAAAATATATTATATGCAACCCAATACTTAACAATTGATTAGATACATATTATTTCCATTCATGATTGTTATATGGAGTGAGAATTTTGACTTTAGAAAAGTCCATAATGCAGCCAATGAATGACTAAAGACAACTAATAAATCCTTCAAATTACTGATGCAAATTAGAAAACTAAAATCCAGGGATTAACCAAGTGCATATATGATGACATGTAACTGATTGAATGTTTGATAATGTTAAGTTGAAGATGATGCAATACATTAAAATAGTTAATGGTTTGTATTGTCATTTATGTCAACTTGATATCATCTATATAGTCATGTACATAATGCCAAAGACTTCAGAGACTCAATGGAACAATGATTATTCTTTCAGCAATGCATAAAAGTCAAGTATTCACTAAGTGACAGACAACACTGATGGAGTGCACACCATCGGTAAAGACAGAAGAAAAAGATCACTGTGACACCCAACGAGAAGAAGACAGTGTTGCCTAATGAACTAAAAATAGAGTTTCTCAACGGACAAAGATCCCAAATCTAACTGGAGTTACATCGATGAAACTGGCAGTTGTCACTAACGACGAACTGCAGAATTGACCAATGGAACAGAGAGTTCAGAAAATGACAAAATATCTAGCTGGAAAAACTTAAGGATAGACTTAACTGGTTGTTTTATTTATTTTATTTGACCACAGTTAAGTAATTGATTTAAAAAATATTTATATAGTTGGCAAGAAGATAACTACAAGATAAATCAGGAGTTAAAGTCGTAAATCAATATGGCTGGATTGTTTCTCAAGCCAAGAATCAAGAATCAAGAATCATGAATTAAGGAATATCATGTCTATATAAGAGAAAAGAATAATTCATTTCCACAAGAAATTAGATACATGGAAGGAGAGTGAATAGAAAGAGGATGCTGAAGAGAAATTGGTGGAGGATAAACTTCATACAGTCCTGATCAATCAAGCTGAGGGAGAGCTAAAGAATTTTGTAGACACCTATGAACAGTGAAGCACAACATGATAGAGAAAAATTTTTGGAGCACAAAGGAATTGAATTGATACATTGATCAGAGAGGTATTGTACTTAAATAGATCTAAAAATCTGCAATTCAAATTTGCATTAGAAATAGGTCATAGTGTTTCAGTTTAACCTTTGAAGCATCAAGTCTCTTAACAGAGTCGGACTTAACAATTTTCTATAATTGAGGTATATCCTAACAGATTACCAAAAAGATTGATTCATGAAAGTAGCATTGAATTTGCATAAAGCCTATTGACAGCCTAAGGAGGTTGATTCAAGGATGGTAGCAAGATTTTCCTAAAGTCTATTAACAGTCTAAGAAGGAGGTTGATTCAAGGATGGTAGAAAAATAGATGCCAGATACTAAGTGTGTAATACCCACTCGTGTTTTTCTTTTTAGTTTAGGATGCCGTACTTTTAGGCATTGGGTTCAGTTGTTTGGCCAAATTCTTCTAGGCCACATTTCATGTGAGCTGATATTATTTTATTTGATGATGATACTTGTTTTATGATCTCATGATTTTACCTTATGCATTGATAGATGTGATGATGTTATCATGTTGATTATTATATGTCAATTTCAGTTTATGATATACTTACCCCATACTTGCATGTGTATGGTTGTCTTATATGTGAATGTACTTGTTGATGTGTTGTTGTGGT
>MU223082.1:1815297-1846112 GCA_018584345.1 Thuja plicata | reverse complement strand
GAATTTTAGCATTTGCATTACATCTAGCATATCATGTTTAGGAGCATTTGTTATTTTCTCATATAATCTTGGAGCATTTTTTAGCATTTTGAGCATTCTAGCTAGATTTGAGCATTTAATTTTCATATATATCTCGTTCTAGGATTGTCCTTGAGAGAGATTAAGCTTGAGAGCTCTCTTAACAAAGCTTGGATAGAGAACCATGAGATGATATAGATTTTTTAGTTTCAATTCTTAGATTAACTTGTTTATCTTTCCATAGAATTGTTGCTTTCATTCTTAATTTCACAAAGGTGTATTTTCTTACACACAATGTCAACTTGATATAATTTGTATGGTCATGTACATACTACTAAAGACTTCAAAGAACCAATGAATCAAAGGCTATGCTATCAATAATGCATAAAAGTTAAGTATTCACAAAGTGACTGTATACACCGATGAAGAACACACCGACGGATAGAGTAAACCATCAAGAGAAAAGTCACAGTGTTACCTGATGAGCAAAAGTACAGTATTCTTGATGAGCAAAGTCACAGTGTTACTCGACGAGAAAAAGCATAGTGTAACCCGAAGGACAGAATTATAGTGTTTCCCGATGGACGGAGATCCCAAAGACAACTGAAGTCTCACCGATAGAATAGTCAGTTGTCACCGACGACTAACTGAATTATTGAACGACAGAACAAAGAGTTCAAAAATGACAAAAGGCTTAGCTGTCAAGAGCTAAACATAGACTTAAATGGTAATTATCATTGTTTTAATTGACAAGATAAATCCAGAGATAAGTAAAGGATTTAAAGTTGTTTTGTCCAGTTGGCAAGAAGATCTCTACAAGATAAAACATGAGTTTTTATTTAAATCTAATTGGCAAGAATTATGGATCACACCAAGATCAAGAAAGCCAAAAAATGGTGAAATCATTTCTATATAAGAGATAAGCTAATTCAATGTGAATTAGGGGAGTGACAAGAGAATAGATGCTGAAGAGATTATGAAGGAGAAGAAAGTCTTCATTCAGACCTAATCAATCAAGCTGAGGAAAGAGATAAATTCTCATGACACCGACGAACAGTGATACAAAATCATAGAGCATAACAGTGTGGAGAAAAGGTATTGAATTTATAACATTGATCAGAAAGGTAATGTACTTACAATAGATCTAGAAATCTACAATTATAGTTGTATATGTGAACAGATCAATTTACCTTTTCAATTTAATCATTGAAGCATCAATTCTCTTAACCGAGTAGGACTTAAAATTCTTTTCTAATTGAGATACATCCCAAGGAGTATCAAAAATTTTGATCATACAAAGTAGCATTGGATATGCCCAATACCTATTGATAGGCCAAGTGAGTGTTTGATCAAGGATGGTAGCATTAGATGCCAGATACTAAGTGACAAACTATTCATTTAAATCCTCTAACAATGTCACACCTAATAGTGTGTTTATAACCTTTAATAGAGTTGGTTCTTTACTGAGCTCACTTCTAAAGAGTGAAAATTTGGGTTACCGGTCCCAGTGGTTTTTTCCTTAACAGGGTTTCCACATTAAAAAAATCCATGTGTCAATGTGTTTATGAGTCATTACTTTATTATTTTGCATTTCACATAAGTAAATCTGGATTGATCGGTATACACTAGTTATTTATTGTATTTTGATAAATAGAAATACTGCTAATCGGTAAAAGTAAGAATAAGGTTTGAAGAAGTAATCCGAGCAGTAGTTATTTGTTATTAATATTTCAAGGAAATCATCTTGTAGGAATGAAGATAACTAGAGGCTTATAAATGTGGTAGTAATTTTTTGGGTTGATTTAAGGATTAATTTTTTAGGCCACTGAATCACCCCCCCCCTCTCAATTATTCTAACAATTGGTATCAGAGTTGGTGTGCTTAGAAGGAAGGTTTCAAGACCTGAGCTAAAGATCACAATATGAACAGACAAGATTTGCCCAAGTTGAACAAAGACAACTTTGCATCATAGCAAAGTAGGATAAGACTCCACTTATCACGTATTGGAAATGATGTTACTCAATACTTAGATACTGAATATGTATTTCCCATAGGAGCACTTACAGTTGAACAAATGAGAGAGAAGCATGAGCACAACTGCATGATAATAGAGCTTGCTTCCTCACTCTCTGATGCTGAATTTGAAGATTTTAAAACATGCACAACTGTAAAGCAGATGTGAGATAAATTGAAGCTTGTACATGGTGGTGATATAAATGTTCTGAGAGCCAAGGCATAAAGCCTTAGAGGAAAGTTTGATGATCTCAGAATGAAAGAAGGTGAAAATATCACACAGTATAACACAAGAATCAAAGAGGTAGTCAATGCTATCCGAGGAGTTGGAGGTAACTAGATGAAGAGACAGTGGTAAGTAAAATTATAAGAACCTTACTGCCTATTTATGCTATTAGAGTATCTTCCATACAAGAAATGAGAGCAGTAGCAAATAACAATGTTACTCTAGATAGTTTGATTGGAAAACTGATTTCATTTGAGATGAATAAATTTGATAATAGTGTCTTACCAAACATAGAGTCTGCATTCAAATATTCTTTGAGAATAAGTAAATCAAGTCATAAACACACTATGAGAAAAGATAGTGAAATTGAAAGTGAAGAAGAAGATCTTGATTAAATTGAAGCACTTATGGCTAGAAGAATGCAGAGAGGCAAAGGTAAATACCAAAGTAACAAGAATCGCGGTGATTCTAGCGATTCTAGAAATTTGGTGATCTGACTCAACCTCGCCAATTTTTCTGAATCTGAATTGGAATCAGTCGATTTTTCCACCAAAAATTGCATGAATCGCGATTCATGTGATTCATGCATGAATCAACATTTGTTTGCTGCGTGAATTGGCCACACCAACATAAAGTTAAGACTTAAAAAATAAAAAATAAAACACAATAGTTTTTAATTATTTGTTTGGTTTTTTTCCTTAGTTATAACCCTAAAAGGGCTTCTATTTCATTTGTATGAATTAAATTAAGGGAAAGTGAGAGAGAGGAAGAGAAAAGAGAAAACATAGGTTTCCAACCAGCAAGAAAGAAGAGCATCAAGGATAGCATAAATCTATTTGGGGAGGCTTGAAGTTTGCATTGGGAGCATCAAGGAGCCAAAATAAACACTCCTCAACTCATTTTCAAGAGGTAAGTGTTGATTTTTTTTTTCCATGTTAGTGTATTCTTCATTTTTTTGCAAATTTTTTTTAGTTTTTGCTTTAAAATTTAGAACTTGAATTTTTTTTGAATAAATTGCAAAGTGTGATCTTGAAAACCCTACAATGTGTTTACAACCAATTTGCAAACATAATTTTACAATTTTCACAAAAAAGAATGTAGGGTTTAGGGTTTTTTATTAGTTTAAGACTGTTTAACAGCTATTTAAGACATGTTTTTAATTTTTAATTTTAATTTTCTTATTGCAGCAAGCTGCAGCCTTAACTTTCATTTTCCAAATTTCCACAATAGAAAAGGACCCTTCTTGGAAGTATACCGAATACATTCCAAGAAGGGAAAAATATCAAACAAAATGTTTTTTTTGCAAAGAAATAAATTTTGGTGGCATTTATAGATTCAAGTTCCATATTGCTAGTATACCTGGACATGATATCATAGTTTGCACTAAACAAACTCCTGAGGCACAACATGAGGTATATATGCAAATAGAGAACTTTGAAAGAGAAAAGTTAGAGAAGAAAAATAAACTTGAACAGTTGCAAGCTATTGGTTCTCCATGTGCATCCGCAACCGCATATGTAGGTTGTGTTGGAGAGGGTTCTTCTAGGCCACCATTTCATCCTAGTGCTAGTGCTAGGGCTTCTGCCACTGCCACCACTTGTATTCCTTTTACTTCTAATACTCAGTCTAATAGTATTACCATTGGACCTAGAGTGTGAAAGTCGTGAGTGGATAATTATTTTTTACTGCGCAGTACTCCTGGCTCACAACCCTCGCTTGAGAGCATGACTTGGAACAAGGACATTCGTGATGCTGCAAGAATTTTTTTTTGCAAATTTTGGTACTTTTGCAATATCCCATTTATTGCAGCCAGGTAATTAAAACTTAATTTACTTTATTTGGTTTTCCTTAATTAAGATTTTTAAGATTCTAAATTATATTCATAATCTATTTGTGACAAGTCTCCTTATTGGCAGGGCATGGTAGATGGTGTAACTATTTGTGGTACGGAGTTCAAAGCCCCTACTGAGGTTGAGTTGAGTGGATACCTCTTAGATGAAATGGTTGAGGACATGAAGGCTGATCTAGAGGAACACCGACTAGAATGGGTCAAAAGGGGATGCACCATCATGACTGATGAGTGGACTGATATGAGGAATAGAACACTCCTCAAATTTCTTGTGTCTTATGGAGGTGATTAAATAATTTTAATTTTGATTTGTTGAATAATTGAATGCTAATTTAATAATGATTCATGATAATTGATTGTTTTGTTCTATTTATTTTGTGTAGGAACCACAATGTTCATCAAATCTGTTGATGCTTTCGATCATGTAAAAAATGCCACATACTTATGTGAGCTTATTGAGGAGGTTATATTAGAGGTGGGGGAAGAAAATGTGGTGCAGGTGGTCACAGATAATGCATCAAATTATGTTGTTGTAGGTAAAATTTTAAGTTTTTTAACTTCTCTGATTTAACTTAATTTCTGCATTATAATTAATTTAAAATATTTGTAGGTAAACTCCTAATGGAGAGGCACTCCATAATATTTTTGTCTCCTTGTGCGGCCCATTGTCTTGACCTCATGTTGGAGGATATTGGTAAGCTTGAGTGGGTCAATTCATGCGTTGATAAGGCCAAAAATGTGTGCAAGTTCATCTACAACCATGCACTCATCCTTAGCACAATGAGCAAATACACAAAGCAAAAGGAGTTAGCTCATCCAGGCATCACGAGGTTTGCCTCAAATTTTATCACATTGCAATGCATCTTGAAAGTAAGGGGAGAATTGAGGACCATGTTTGTTGGGCCTGAGTAGACAACCTCTTCCTTTGCCACCACCACTGCAGGGATAGATGTTGCGAACACAATGTTTGATGAGAATGGTTTTTGGCTACCTGTGTGTTTGTGTATTTGGGTACCTGATAAAAGAGACACAACACATCAATAAGTCATTGGTGTATGTGTATTTGGGTACCTGATAAAAGAGACACAACACATCAATAAGTCATTGCATTAGGTTAAAAAGGTTAGATAAACATACAAAACCCACTAATATCAACCTATTTCCTTTTAACTAGGAAGAGTGTGATTAGTAACATAAAATCCCTTAGTTTATGCTACAGTTAATGACATATATGACCTAGCATGAAGGATTTTAGTTTAAAACAAGCTAAATGAAGAGAAAACATGCATTTTAGCTCTAATAATGGAAATGAGAACAATGCAAAAGCATGAAATATGAAGTGAAATATGATTCTAAGATTAATCTAACAACATAACAATGCATTTACAATCTAAGGTGAAGGCTTCTTTGCTCTCAAAAATGGCTTCTATTTATAGAGAGAGAGAGAGAGAGAGAGGTGAATTAATGAGTTAAAGGACTCATTAATGGAGGTGTAAGAACCATTAATGCCCAAGGCATTAATAAGACATGGAAGAGACATAGGCTTAAGGCATCTTCATTAATAAGGCATTACTGAAAGCCTTAAAGAAGAAAGGGAAGGGTGTAAGAGGGTGGCTTGAGAAGGTGGACCTTAAGGAAGTCAAGCTTGAGAAAGTGGACTTTCTCAAGTGGGTTGAGTTACTAAGCATTCTTTAATGGAATGTGACAACATTAGGAGGTGGGTTCGGGTTAGAATTAGGATTAGGATTAGATTAGCAAGGGTGAATGGGTTGAGAAGGGTTAGAACCCAGGGTAGAAGTGGTTGAGATAGGTTAGGTTGGGGTTTAACGGAATATTAATTAAATGAATTAAACTTATTTAATTCATTCAAAAATAGAAATTTAATTATTTAAACAATTTAATTGCTTTTTAATAATTAGGGGACTATAGCCATTTTAATTAAATTAAATAGGCTAGGGGAATGGGTTATTTTGCAAGTGGGTAATTGATTTAGGGATTTTAATTCCTTTATAATTAAATACTATAGCCATATTTGAATTTGATTTGATTTAATTGGTTTGAATTAATTTAAATCCTATGGCTATAATAGTTAATATAATTTAGTGATAAAAATCACCTAGGACATTAAATTGATTCAAAGAATTATGCCAAGTAGTAATAGGGTCGTTTGGACATAATCGAGGGTATGATCACACTTAGGGAAAATAGGGTCCATAGTTGGAGCAGACCAAATTCAGGTGGTTACATTTGCCCCTCTTTGAATTGATGTGCGAGTAGCGCATTAATTGAAAGAAAGTTTTTTATTTTAACTTTGGAAAGATTGAGAATCTCATTCTTGGTTGTCGAACGAAATGTTGATGAGATCAGTCTCGCACTTGATTGAACCAAAGTGATAGAATTGATTTTAAACTTGGTTGTCATCCAAAGATCAAATAAAATATTTTAAAGATATCAATTCTGAACTTGGTTGTCATCCAAAAAATTGATAATACTAATTTTGAACTTGGTTGTCATCCGAAAAGCCAGTATGAAGCTGCTAGGAGCTTAATAAAAATCTTTTGAAATGAAGAAACACAAGATATCTAGCTTATGAGAACCAAAGCTTTTTACCCAACAATTCTGACTTTAGTCAAGGAAACTGTTATGCCCCTAGTTTGTTTGATAACGAAGTCATTTTGATGTTGTTTCGAGCAAAACTTTAATTGATGATAGTGGGATCATGCCCCCTCGGGAATGAAATCGAAGGAAAAGAATAAAATCCCCTAGTTTGAAAGGACACAACACTTGCAAGAAGCGGTTAGGACAAGAAAGAATGGAATAGAAGAAGTGAAGAAATGGGGGTGTGTTAAGAGTAGACACACGAGTACCAAGTTAATCACATTAAAAAGGTGAGTTTGATTTTGTTCCCGATTGATCAAAGATTTTGGGAATCATGGATATGTAAATATCTTGGATTGTAGAAGAAGAAATAAGTCATTTTTGAGGACAAAATTCCTTATGCTTTTATTCCTGTTATAAATGCACCATGCAACCTCTAAATGCAGCTATATGCAGACTCTTAGGACTTGTCACTAATTAGAAAATATTGCAACATTTTTATCATCATTGGGCACTTTTGGAATGGATACCATCAGATAGTACAACCATCACTAATACCCACTGATATTATGAAAGTATGAATACTATATTTTATTGAAATATTAGAAATAGACTTAGGCATCAAGGCATATGAGCCAAGATAACAAGATAGTCACTTTCCTTTTAATATACTAGATTCTGATTAAGGCAAGATATTGGACCTGTAATGACCTTGAAAATTCATATCCTTGGGTACATTATGATTCGTATACCCTAGTAAGAATCTGGATTAGAAAATAGACAAGGAAATTGTTTCAACCTCACCGTAGTGTACACATAACGAAGATAGAGATATATGCGGCTATCCACGCATAGTGGCAGCTCTTACCATAAACATCCAAGTTAGGTGAAATTTATAGGATCATTTAGAACAATCACCATACACAGAAAATCAAGAAAACATTATGCCCCCAATCCTTGCGACTCTTTATCTTTGTGTAGACGTCACTGAGTAACTAAGAAGACAAAACAAATCATCAATTGAGAATCAATCAAATAAAATTTATAATTACTTAGATGCCCCTAGTTGAAAACATCATCAGGACATAAAAGAATCATAATCAAACCATTATCAAACAGTATGTTTAAGATAGTACTTTGTTCATTCATATGTCAAACACAATAAAGATTCATCAATCAGAAAATCAAGCAATATGGTGTTCCATGTCTGTGCATTGATAGGATAATGCATTCATATTTACGATCTTGTATAGCCTTGTAGGAATGCTGTGAATGTAAATGTCATGTCCCATGTCATTAAAAGACACCTTTGTTTTGGAAAGTGACATTGTGTTGCATGTATCAAGAAACATTGTGTTCGTGAGGCAAACCATCCTAGAGTAACGTAGCAACCATAACCTACCATACTAGCAAAGATGCCCCCAGTGCAGAATGACCTATTCCTAAGATGTAAAGATAGACAAATCCCAAGCGAGGATAAGATAGTCATTTAGGAAGATAAATTCAGCGTATGAGAATAGGAAAAATTATGAAGGCCTAGTATCAGTAGTGCATTAATAGATGAAGCACAGAACACAAGTGATGCTCGATTGTCAGGTTTTCACCACTTGGCAAGATCTTTTTCTTTCTTTTTGCTACCAAGATGCCTGTTTTACCAGGTGCTCATCAAGGAACTTTTCTCTTTTTCAATTTTTTTCTATTTTTTTCTTTTTTGAATGTTTTTGTAGTATCAAGGTGCCTGTTTACCAGGTTTTCACCAAGGATACCCTTTTTGAAAGACCTTTTCCACTATTTTTGGATTTCTTTAGGATCAATTTTATGAATGTTTTTGGTATTTTGCAAGAAATTTTTGTTGTACAAGCTCTGCTAGCCGAACATTAAGCGTAGAACCACTTCAAATGTAGAGTGTTGATAGGATCTAGAAGAATGTCTCCTTCAAGTGTAGCTAATTGATAAGCTCTAGTCCTAAAAGTAGCAGTGATAACATAAGGTCCCAACCAGTTAGGTTCAAACTTTCCTTTCTTCTCCCTGTTAGGCTGGTTTTTAGGATTCTCCTTGAGGACAAGATCTCCTACGTCAAATTTGTGTGGTTTTACCTTTTTTTTGTAACCTTTGGACATACGTGCTTGATAGACCTTGAGGTGATCAAACGCTTGTTGTCAGTGCTCATCTAGTAGGTCCAGAGAATTCACCCTATCTATGCGGTATTGCTCATTAGTAACTAGTCCTTGTAAAGATATCCGCAAAGATGGGATTTCAACCTCAATAGGTAGTACTACCTCAGTGCCATATACTAGAGCAAATGGCATGGCTCTAGTTGGTGTTTGGATGCTTGTTCTGTAGGCCCATAGTGTCGGATTTAGTTGTAGGTGCCAGTCTCTGCCAGACTTGCTCACAGTTCTATGTAGAATCTTGAGAATGTTTTTGTTTAATGCCTTAGCCTATCCATTACCTTGAGGATAATAGATCGAGGAGAAATGTTGAGTAATATGGAACTGTTCACAAAGGTCATCAATGTCTTGATTTCTAAATTGGCCCCCATTGTCTGTTACAATTAAAGAGGGTATCCCATATCTACAAATAATGTAGTTCAGAATGAACATAGCCACCTGTTTGCCAGTGGCTTTGATTAGCGGCATGAATTTGACCCACTTTGTGAAATACTTAGTGACCATAATGATAAAATTGTGTCCATTTGAAGAGTTGGGATATATTTGTCCAACCAAATCAAAGGCCCATTGCTTAAATGGCCAATGTGTTATGAAAGGTATCAGTTCTCTGGTAGGAGCATGGATAAGGTTTCCATGTGTCTGGCATTTAAGACATGCTTTTGAAAATTGAATAGCATCTCGCTCCATGGTAGGCCAATAATAGCCTACTCTGAGCAGTTTTTTAGCTAATGAGAAGTTGTTTGAGTGTGATCTACATACACCTTCATGGACATCTTTTAATGCTAGGTCAGACTCTTTGAGTTCTAAACACCGAAGAAGTGTACCATCAAGACCACATCGATATAGGTTGTTAGTTATGAGGACGTAACATGATGCTGTCCTAATCAGGGATCTTTTCTCATTTCTAGATAGATTGGCAGGAATGGTTTGGTCAGAAAGGTAAGCAATGATATTGGCATAGCAAGATTGATTTGGGGTATTAAAGGTACATATAATCTGGTATTCAGGGTTAGTAAAGGCAGGATAGGATATTTCTTCCACTAAGAAGTCATAGAGAAATTGATTCTCCTCCAGTTGTAACATGGATTCCAAGGTAGCCATAGAGTCTGCAACTTTTTTTTTTGATCTTGGTATCTGTTGGAAGGTGAAAAAGACAAAGTATTTCTTCAGATCATCAACTAGTTGCTTGTAGGGCATCAAATTTTTATCTTTTGTTTGATACTCCCCATTGACTTGATTGATAATTAGTTGGGAGTCACCATACACATGTAACTCAATGATCTTCCATTCCATAGCTAGCTTTGAGGCCATTGACCAATGCTTCATACTCTGAGATATTGTTGGCACATGGAAACATCAATTTGTAAGATTTGGGAATCTTGTATCCTTGTGGAGTTATGAAGAGGACCCCTGCTCCAAATCCTTGTTGACTGAATGAACTATCAAAGTACATCTTCCATGGATGTTCAGTGAGATGCATGATTATTTCATCAGGGAATTCAAATAGTAATGGTTCATCATCCTGGAGTGGTGAATCAGCCAATTGATCTAGAAGTACCTATCCTTTGATAGCTCTCCTTTCTACATATTCAATGTCAAACTCACTTAGAATCAGGACCCACTTTGCCAAACGTCCTATTAATGTTGTTCTGCTCAAAAGATACTTTAGAGGATCGATCTTAGTAATGAGCTTCACTGTATGTGAGAGCATGTAGTGTCTCAATTTTTGTGATGCGAAGACAACTGCTAAGCATGCTTTTTCAATAATGCTATAATTGAGCTCATAAGTGACTAGTGTTCTACTAATGTAGTAGATAGCTCGTTCTTTCTTTGTTTCATCTTCTTGTGCCAGTAATACTCCTAGGGATGTAGCTATAGCTGAAATGTATAGGAGTAAGTGTTTTCCATGAATATATGCCATAACAATAGGTGGAGCAGCCAAGTACCCTTTCAATTCTCTAAAGTTTGCTTCATAGTGTTCATCCCATTTGAAGGTAATTCCTTTATATATTAGCTTAGTAAAGGGTTGTGCCCTATCTGCAAGTTGGGACATGAATCTCCTGATGGACTAAAGTCTCCCTTGTAGCGTCCTCATTTGACTGATGTTACATGGAGGATCCATCTCTAGAATAGCCTTTACTTTGGTAGGATCTACCTCGATTCCCTTTGCGGATACTATGAATCCTAGGAGCTTCCCTGATTGGACCCCAAAGACACATTTATTCAAGTTGAGCCTGAGTTGGAACTGTTCCATTCGATCCAATATCTTTCTTAGGTCAGCAATGTGAGTACTTCTCTCTTTGGATTTAGCCAATGTGTTGTCTACATAGTCCTCCATGTTCTTGTGCATCATGTCATGGAATATGGTTTTCATAGCTCTTTGATATGTTGCACCGACATTCTTTAGCCCAAATGGCATGACATTCCATCAAAATGTGCCCCATGCACATGTGACTGCAGTTTTCTCTTGATCCTCAGGGGCGATCTTGATTTGATTATAGCCCAAGAATCCATCCATTAATGAATATATCTGAAAGCCAGCTGTAAGGTCTATGATCATGTCAATGTTTGGTAGAGGGAATTCATCCTTCAGACATGATTTGTTTAGGTCTCTGAAGTCTGTACAAATCCTGATAGATTTATCAGATTTAGAAATGGGGACCACATTGGAGATCCATGCTGCATAGGCAATGACTCAAATAAATCCATCTTTCAACAAATTTTCTAGTTCTACTTTCACCAATAATGCAACATGAGGATGTATTTTTCTAAGTTTTTGTTTCATGGGCTTGATCCTAGGAGCTATAGATAAGTGGTGCATGATGAGATTAGGATCTGGCCTTGGCATATCAGTGTAAGACCATGCAAATTTGATCTTTTTCTGCTTCATGAACTCTGTGAACTATACCTTTTCTTCTTCTGATAAGGATTGTGCTAGATGAACTATTTGAAGATTCTCAATGGTGCCCAAGTTTACTGGCTGTGTTAGTTCAATCAATACTGAAGATCTTTCTTGAAAGTATTCAGGGAGGATATCAAGAGTCTCATCCTTTGGTGCCTCTAAGAGGTTTTCGCCATTGGATATGTCCTTTTTCTTTACTATTTTCGGATTTGATACTGCCACAGAGTGGTTTTTACCACCAGTCTGCTTTTGTTGTTTATTTTTTAGTTTGTAACTAAGAAACTTGATATCCTCCTGTGACATGTTCTCGCTCCTTGCATTGGTGGAAGAAGGGTAAGGTTCACAAGCATTGAGATAAAAATCTAGGGAGTGGTCATTAGGAAAGTTGAGGATAGGAATAGGATCTGTTTCAATCCAATCAATTAGGTCTAGAAGTACCAATGTTAGGGAGTCAGATTCTGGGAAGGATAGCATCGTGTTAGCATCAAGACCATTAACCAACATGACATGGTCTCTTAAGTTAATATCTTCAATATTTAGATCAATAAGAGTGAGATCATTGTAAAAAGGTTCATTGTTAGTCATATGTGGACCAAACTCTAATGATTCATCAGTAGAAGTCTCATCATCATCTCTCTATAAAAGGAGGCTTCTTTCTTGTAGCCTATGAAATTCTTCCAGACTTATATATTCACCAGTGTCTCCATCAATGATCGGGGGAATGAACTCTTCTTCTGCTTCAGGAGGATTACTATCATTGAGAGGAGTGTCAGATCATTTGCTAGGAGCTGAGGGAGCTACAAACATGTGGATTGTATCTATCCTAATATCTTCAGAGGCAATAGATAGCCGATCCCATTCATAGTCATGAGAGTCTGTGAAATCATCATCAGAACTAATTAAATATTCAGCAATGTTGATCTGATGTACTCAATTAGCTACTTGTAGATCAAAGTGGGGTAGATCAAGGACATGTGAAATTGTGACCAATTTCCCCCAGTTAGGGTGTAAATTCTATGGCCAGGGTATCTCTTGAGTGATTTTTGCTATGGTGTCTCCTACCTCTTGAATAGGAAGTTGTGCTAGTAAAGGAGTGTGAAGATCCTGTGGTACCTCAAAGCTAGGTACGTGGCATTCTCCTTGGTAGTTGGGGTCTTGTGCACCAACATGTAGAAATGTTTCATAGGACCATGGCTCTAGTTCATTTGTTTCATCACTCCCTTTTTCTAAATATGGACTCTCTATTGGAGCGGGTTTATCAGTTTTAGTATTAAAACCTAGTCCTATTTTATCTCTAGTGTTGCAGAACCCCAAGGGAATAGGTTCAATGATCCCTCGTCCTATGTCATTTAAAGGTCCTTTTCCTTTGTATCCCATTTGTGTGAGGAAATCATATCCCTTTCCATATTGTTTGAGGGATATCTTCACATGTTTGACCTTAGATTCCACTGGTTCTCCTTTGTAATGCCAGTCCAAGACTGCCTGTTTTTATGTGTTATCTAAAGAAGATGTGGATGTCTTTATCATGCCAGTTTCCTTGTGTACTTCTAGCTCTTTGAATACTAGAGGTGTGAATGTCGATGGAGGTTTTCCATAGGATCTTGGTGACACCAGAGGTTCTATTATTGAGTGAGTCAAGTCCAGCTTGTACTCTCCCATACTTGTTGCTTCAAGTTTCAAGGTTTTGCTAAAACTCTTCATAACCATGTCTTTGGTGGTTTCAGGAGAAACTGCATCCATAGCCTCTTTGTTGTGTGAGATCGTGCTACCTGCTTTGATATTGTTGCAAGTGTAGTTAGCATCTACGGGAATCATGACTTCTACCCCATTGTGTGGGAATTTTATGCAATGGTGATAAGTGGATATTGGTACAGCTTGCATTTCATGAATCCATGGTCTGCCTAGTAGAATATTGTAGGCCAGTGGTAAATCTAGAGCTTGACATATGACGTTTCTCTTGATGGGTCTGACTCTGATAGGTAGAGCAATAAGACCTCTGGAGGACCTTTCTTCCTCATCATAAGCTTTGATGGTTATCTTGTTTCTAGTGTCAATTATTTGTTCTGAGAGACCTAGTCTCTTGACAAGATCCATTATACATATATTCAATCCTATGAATCCATCTATCAATACAAGTCTAACACGGGATTTATGAATAAAGACTTCGATATGGAGGGGTTGATTGTGTGGATGGGTTAATGACTTGTCATCCTCCTCAAAAAAGGAGAGGTAGTGTGGTGCTGAGATGTGATTGACCATCGCTTGAAACTTTTCTATGTCAATATCTTTTGGAACATTAGCAGTGTGTAGGGCTCGGTCTAGGATTTCCCTATGTACCACGGATAACTTGAGCAACTCAAAGATGGAAACTTTGGCAGAGGTTGATTGCAATTGGTCTAACAAGTCATATTTTTCTCTGGGGATAGTGACCATATGTTTTGTTGCTCGTTTAGGAATAGTTACAATAGGAACCTTAGATGTTGACGTTGATGTCAGTTTTGGAGGTCCTTTGATTGTAACTTGTGATTGGCTCCGTGTTATAGCATTTGAGTGAGATGAGGCACCTTTAATTGTGATTACATTAATGGATTTAATTTTAATGTTGAGCATATTAATCACATTGTCACTTTTGGAATAGGTGTAGTTTACCTCATTACCCTTCCCTTTGGATGTCTCTCCTTGATTGTAATTAGGAAAGGGTTTGTTAAATGTTGTATGATCCTCATTGGTAGTATGTCCATCTACTTTGATCTTACCTCCTTCGATGAGGTCCTAGATGACATGCTTAAGTTTGAGACAATTATTAGTCTTTTGTCCCTTTTTTTTGTGGAAGAAACAATAGGAGTTATCATCCCACCACCTGGGTTTGACCATTGGTTCCCACGGTTTAGAATCCAGAATTGTAAGAACTTTGTTATCCACCAATGTTTTTAAAATGGTCTCAAGTGTCTCCCCCAAAGGAGTGAATTTTCTTTGGGTTTTTTAAGTCCATGTTCATTCCTTGTTGTTATCATTGTTCGCTTTGGAGATGGGAGGTGTTACCTTAGTGTCTTTTCTTGCTTGCATGCCATTGGTTAGATTGAATGCCTCGGGTTTAGGATTAATGTTAGAGGCATTAACCACTCCATCATTAACAACTTTCTTGTTTTGTTTCCACCATTTAGGCTTGGAGTTGGAGTTGTTTCTTTTGTTTTCATTTTGGAGGGTGGTTTCTCCTCTTTTAACCATGACTTCCTCAATACGGAGGGCATTTTTAATCATTATGTCGAAGCTCAGAGAGTCTTTCATTTGTAGAGCATAGCTCAATTTAGGCACTAGATTATTAACAAAGATTTCCATCTTCTCTATTTTGGGAATGACCCTTGAATATCATGCAAAAATCTTCCTCCATCTTTGTAGGAAGTGTGTGAATGATTCTCCAGTTTGTTGTTTAGTGCTACATAGGTACATCATAGTTACGTCATGTTGGATGTTGTAGGAGTAATGTTGAATGAACCTTTGGATTAACTCCTCAAATGCCTTGACCTTAGGGTTTAGTTTTGAGAACTATTCCATGGCATTACCTCATAGACTTCCTGGAAATAGTCGCATGAGGTATGTGGGTTCGTGCATGTACTCAATTCTTAGAGCACAGAATTCCCTTACATGGTCATGTGGATCAGTTTCTCCCGTGTAATTATCATACTTTGGACTTGCCACATTGGGAGGAAATGGGACCATAGTGATACTCTTATCGAAAGGAAATGGACAAATGTGTTGACGGGGTTTTGTTGACCGGGTCCGCCAACAGTCATAAGTTGTCACCGGGTTCCAGGGAAACCGGCCAACTCTGCCTGCAAAGGTTGTCTGGGGGAAATAAATACTCTGGGCCTTCAAGCACCTGGATGTCGGGTCACGACGGTGCGGGGCTCAGTTGGGAGAGATGACTTTTTTCGAGGGGGATAGCTGGTTTCTTCAACTCATTCTCTCCGGAGATTCGATAGAGTAAGGTTCTCCCTAGCGTTCTATACTTAGCAAATAAAGTGAAAAAGATCCTGCAGGTTTAGAAATGTTTCATCTAACTAAAATCATGTTGAAATGTCTGGAACATCAATAATACTCTAATAAACTACACTAAATACCGAAGAAACACACAACCATCAGCTAGCATTTTATCAGTAGCGGGAGTAAAGAGTTTGTTAATCTACTTTAACATACCAGAGTAAAAGACATAAAGAACATCAAAACATGAAATACCATTAACTCAGAAGCAGGAATGCCAACAACATCGTTGCCGAGAATTCTTCCTTCTTCATTAATATTCCTTCCAGCAAGCACTGGTACGTGATACAATGGTGGCTCCAAGGGAGCATCTAACTATTGGGAATAGAAAAATGGAGCATTGAGCTCTGTAACTAAAATGATAAATTCCTTTGCTATTATCATGGACAAAAAAATCATCAATTTTGCTGACCCTTGGAAATGGGTCGGTCTGCCTATTTATACAACTCTCTTCTAACCCTAATGCTATTTACATCATGTTTTAATAAAATACAATATCTGGGGGCCGGTACTACCTGTGCCACCCTACAAAAGACCTGGAGATGGAATAGGTCTGCCATGTCAGAAGAATAAGACAAGAATATACATCAGAAGAATCAGCCTCAAGAAGAGAGCCAGAAAGGAGAAAGAAGAAAGTAGGTCCCTCAGGGACCGAGGCTACATGCCTCATAAATGGGAAATGCGGCACCCTGTCTCCAATGTGCCAGATGTACCTCTGAGCGGCGCCTCAAGAAGACCACCCTATCAGAAAACCAACTGCCAAGCCGATGCCCCTTGATGTGGCCAACTACCTCCTGACAGCCTTTATTAACCACTTTTGAAAGTGACCGGTCGGCCTCGAGGACCGGGACACAAATCACTTTAAAGAATATAAAATTTTGGATCTGGGACTTCGGGATCCGGAACCTACGTCCCCAAAGAATAAAGAATGCCCAACACTTGAGTTCCCCCCGGGCTCTAGAGAAAGCTCAAGGTTGCTTATTATCGTTGAAGGCTTGGAGGAGGCAGGAAATGCCATCTTCATCTATATCTCTCAGGCTGGCCCTTCTGTGTTTGGCCATTTCAACTTGTTCACCGAGATCTGGGACAATCTCTTTAAACTCAGCTGCCATCCTCGCCGTGTCATGACCTTTGAGCATCATGCTGGTTAATTTTGCCATCTGGGCCCCATCTATCCCCTCCAGGGATTGATACCGGGACTTCATCATTTCATCAAAACTTCCCAAAACTGAATCTTTGGGGGTATATGTATCCGTGCTAAGGGGATCAGCCCCGGAAGCCTTTATTAAAAAAGACTTGTATAAATTAGAAGAATATTTTATAGTTTTTACCTTCTCTTGCAAGGACTCTACTAGTTGCTTGGTTACCTCCAATGTGAGGTGAAGTCTGGAGTGCTGAGTTCTTACAAAATCAAATGAATCTTCACCCAGAATTTCAGACTCAGAAATCATGTCTTCTCCCAAGGCAAGGAGCTCTTTGAGCTCCACCTTCCATGCTTGGTAATTTTCGGTGTCACTCTGCCACTACTCAATAATCACTTTCACCTGATGAATGACTTGCCAGGCTGTGTATAGATCCGGGAGAGTGGACGCCAGGAAATGCCAGGTGTTTCCTATCTGCAGGGCGACCCATTCATCCACTACTTGGGCTTTCTTTTTCATTACTCTCAGGGAATCTATGTCACTCTGTGGTATTTCTTCTAATGAAGAGGTCTCCGGAGGAGCGGTATTGATGGGCCGGGCCAGCTCAGTAAGCAAACCCATAAGGTTTGCATTCTTTTCTTTCTCAGCCTTGAGCCTCTGGGCCTCTTTCTCATATCGGGCTTCCACTGCCCTTGTTTCCTCCCTTAGCAAGTCTACCTCACCTTGCTTTCCCCTTTTTCCCAGGGATACCTCTGTAATATTATAATCTGTGGGGTCCGTGGTTGCTTCATCGGTGTCTGGGGGAAGTGTCGCCAGAATGGCAACTGTTTCTCCGCCCAGCCCAGTTCAAAGAGTGTGAACTGTCCGAGCCTTCTTTACCTTTGGCGGGGCCTGAACTTGGGCCATCATTTCAGCCAGGGAGAGAGGAATCACCGAAGCAGACTGAGCCTTTCTCTTCTTTCTTTCTACCAGCCACTGAGGTGGGAGAGGTGGCCTTCCTGCTAGAATTTGTTCTCCTGATTCTTTCCTAGTATCTGGTGGCTGTTGCTCCTTAGCAATATGAACCTCATTCGTTTCCCCCCTGCCTCAACTTCTTCCGTAGCAACATTCTCTTCAATCTCCATCTCCTCAGCCTTGTCCTATACATCTATCATTAGGTCTGGACCCTGGTAGGCTTCCTCAGAAATTTTTTCTTCAAGCTTCTCCCCCTATTGCTTTTCTTCTGTCGGGGTCTCTTTCGGCAGCAGGGGAGGTGTTGGGCCAAGATTTAGAGTTTGGGCTGCTGTGATCACCTGCCCAAAAGAGGATCCCAGGAGTGGAACTTGGAACGTGGCAGCTGACGTTATGGTTATTCCTGAAGGTTTGGTTCCCCCAGCTGATGCCATTTGTTCACTTGGTTTCTGTTGGTCCACTCCCGAACCTTGCATTGCTTGAGCCCTGGAGATAATTTCCAGTTTTGGGTCTTTTTCTTCTGCCTGCTGCTCCTGTTCCTGTGCAGGCTCTTCTTCCACATCTTCTTGCTCTGTAGCCTCTTATCCTTCCCCCGGGACTTCTGCCTCTGCTTGTGCATCATCCCCCTGCAAGTTACCAAACTCATCGGCCGTAAATACATTAAATTCTTCCTCTAGAGGGGGACTGGCCGGGACCTCTGCGGGCTCTATTTCTTTCTCCAATTTTGGGGAATTGGAAGAAAGGATCTCTACTTCTCGGGGGAGGGATGCCTCCGACACTGGTTCTACCTTGGGCTTTTTGCTAAGCTTTTTCTTCCTCCGGGTAACCAGAGGAGGTCCTGCATCTCTTATTGTCACTGCTTCCAGTGGATCCACCACCGTCGCCTTGACCATTAAGGCTGCCAATGATGGGGAGGAAGGAGGATGAAGTGGCCCAGTCATGAGCGGCGGGGTGGCCAGCTTCGTTATCAATTGCTCCCTCATTTGTTGGGAGGCTTCCACCGACTGTTTTATTTGTTCTGCGATGGGGACTTCTTGCGCAGAAGGGGTTGTAACTATTCTTTTTCCTTGATCTGCCCCCTGCGAAGAAGTCCTGGCCCCCGGGGTCATTTTAGGTACCGGCGGCGGAGTTAACTTTTGTGCTAGCTGGGCTGCTCGGCGGGTACTCCCGGGGCACACCTTCTTGAAATAGGCGTGGCTTCTCTCGACCACCTCTCGAGTGAAGTCTTCAATCGTGGGCTCTTCTTGGGTGGCCCAGTTTACTGGTGGGAGGGCCTTCTTGTCGATCCCCTTTTCCTTGTACTGGGGATCGATGGTGGGGGCAGCGTCAGAGAAATCTGTCGGGAACTTCTGGAGTTTTTGCCATGTGGATCAAAATTTTTCCGCGCTAGATAAAATTCTTGTAAGTTATAACTTTTCAGCTCATTATCTGCCTCCTTTGCGGCAGCCAGACTGTAGTTGTAGTTCCCGCAGGTGATTGGGAATGAGACGTTGGGGACCTTCTTGAGGGCAAAGAAGGCATGCACCTCCATTATTTGCCGACAGTATTCCAACAACATGATCTTGTCCCCGCAATGTCGGGGTAACAAGTAGGGCTTCCCGGAGAAGCCAACGACCCTTATGTATGTATGATGCTAGAACTGAATATAGTAATGTCCATAACTATGGACTAACTTCATCACCTCAGTGGATAGGCGGTATCCGGCATCTCGGGTGGGTGTAAGCAAATGGTAGTAAACGAACGCATCATTTACCTGACAGAAACTGGGGAAGCTGGCCTCCCATTGAATTTGTGGGAAATGGTTCCACGATGCTTTTTGTCCTGGGCCAACCCCGAGTACGTCGTCAGTAAGTAGGCCGTTGGAATGGGGCCTCTACTGCGCCAGGGCCCAAAAAACATAATAAAACATATAGAACTTCTTCTTCCGGTTCAACTGCTGGAACTGGGAGTCGACGTGGTTGGATATTATTGTTGCCCAGTTGAAGAATTCTCCCTTGGTGGAGATGCTGAAGAGAAAATAGTACATCCATTTGGAAAACTCCTGGGCGGAGGGTTGGCCAAAGACCTGGGCTAATACTATCATTCCCATTTGGATGCTCTCCTTGAATTTAGAGCGGCGAATCTCTATCTTCATTCTCTTTGGGTCCCTCTTTGGGGCCTTAAGCCAGTGGGTATTCATATATACCTGGGTAGCATCCTCCAGTTGTGTAAACTGGGTCAAGGCATTGGTCCTTGTAACCACCGTAGCCCTATCAAATTGTGGGATACCCAGGCCCGCCTAGAATGTAACTGGGTCGAGGGACACCAGTGGAGTGGGGTATCCTATGGGTTCTGCAGCTGCGAGCATGACGGCCCAGACGAAAGAGTTGTAGTTGGAAGCTAGTGTTAAGATAAGCTCTGGAGATTGCATAAAGCATGGGAAGCAAGCTACCCAGAGGATTTTGGAGCCCCCAACATTGATTACTAGCTAGTCTCTAGCCTATCGCTGGATATGCATTACCTTTACCAAGGCCTGCATTTCTGCCCAAGTCCCGACATTGGTGTCGGTCATCAGTTTTACCTTGGACTCAATCTTTGAGCCCACAATAACATTATCCTGTACTAACTTCATGGTGAGGGGAAGCTTTTCCAGGGCCTTCTCCATCTTGGATTTTACGGCTGCCCTGGTCTCTGTTGTGGTTGGTAGCTCCGTACTTCCAGGCGGAGATGACGCAGATGCCTTAGACATGTTTGGAAGCTGAACTCTGGGAACCTGCAAGGCAAAGCGACCGTTAGAACATGTTTATCAAAGTAATCATTTCAGGGTCCGGATATCTCACCACCGTGGTGTTTCCCTTCCTGAAAAGTTAGTATCATGCAAAGGTAACCGAAAAGCAAAACATATCGTAAACTTAAAATCTTCATTACACCTTTGGGTCTGGGGAATTTTATCACACTTAGCAAAGACACGGGATAGATGGTGGTAAGAGGCCTGAGGCCTAGAGAAGTGACCATTGGTGAGGACGCGTAAAAATCCAAGTCATCAAGCCCACGTGGGTGCCACGTGCGGAGGTATTAAATGGAAGTGATGGCGATGATGGCGTAGCCAACTGTCCGAATGCGCGAAAAGGGAAAGCCACTTGGCTAGGATTGATTGCACACATGGGACATAAATGAGGTTCTGACAAACTTCATGGAGGAGAGAGAAAATTGCCTGTTTGAAACCAGCCGAGAGGCGAGTTTCAAACAGGTGGTTTTCTGGCCCGAAGCGAGCTTGAAGGCAGAAAACCAGAAATATAAGTGACTCAACCAGCTTGTCAAGCCACCTGGAAGGATATACATGGGGCTGAGGGATATATACAGAGGCTATACACAAATATACACACATATACACAAGTATAAACATATATACATAGGTACAACACGGAGCAACATCCACGGGAAAAGCAGACAAGGCAGAACAAACTATTTACAACTATCTACAGACTAACCACCTCTGCGCAGAGGTCAGACAACCCTCTGGCAGAGAGCTGACCCACCAATGGGTGGCAAAACCAGAAAACAAAAAAAAAATAGACGAAGTAGAGAAACGAAACAAACAAAATGAAGAACAAAATGGAGGAAAACCAGAGAAGCAAGAGAGGAGACACCAACCTTAGAACGCGGAAGGCAGAGGAAAGAGAAAGATTACTATGGGAGTTCTGCAACAACTCGAGTTGTCAAATGGCCAGAGTCACTACCACGAAGCACTTGCACTTGCCTGAGAATGACTGAAAATGTTAAGCGCTGATTACTATAAAATCTCTGCAAATGCTCTGTTAATCACTTTGAGATCACTCTCTAATTCTCTCTAAAAGCTCGAAGGTTTTAATCACGGTAAATGTGAAAGTGACAGATAATCTCTATTTATACCCATGGTAAAAAGGTAATCCTCCTCCTTCCGGCGATCTCCAGACAAGAAAAACCTCCAGACTCCGGGCTCGGGGATTCCTTGTGATAATATCCTTAAGAACATCATGGCGGAGAATCCCGGAGTTCGGAATCTGGTTTCCAACGAAGGACAACCTCTGGGACCGGAGTCCCGGAGGCAAAAATCGAATGAATGAAACACCGCACCAGGGGAAGAAAAACCCAGAGAAAGAAAATAAAGAGGGAAAGAAAGACAAGGCAAAGCCGCAAGCAGAACAAAAAAAAAAAAAAGGGGGGGACCCAACATTTTGCACACAAAATGTAAGGACAGGGATGCTGGGCATAACAAATGGTGACTATCTGGGACAAATGCCTAAGCACATTTGAGAACTATAGAATCTCTAGTTAGCTAAACTGGAACAGGCCGCCCACCGGAGCGTCTGACAGGCGAAGAGCAACATGTCTGAGAGAATCCAACCACGCAGGAGTCAGTCCATAGTCCTTCATCAGTGGTGTCGTGTGTGCTTTGGAAAGAAATCAAGCCGATGACCTCTGGGAGGAAAAGAGAAGAGGCACTAATCATATCAAACTAGTCGTTCATTTGCTCGTTTCCCCCGAAGACCAGAGTTCTATCCTGCCTTCCTCTTATTATTTTGTTTATTTCTGGGTGGGGAAGGCGGTACTTCTTTCACCATTAAGCTTAAGATTAGCTAAATTTAATGGCGGTACTTCTTTCACCTGTCCACCTATATTTAGATTGTTCGAAGAGGGGATAAAACTCCAGACCCAGGAAGAATCTCTTAAAGTTTCAGACCTGGGTCAACCAATTAGTACAACCGATCTATCCTCGACATGTCTGATTACTTGTTCCTTATATTATTTTTGTTCACTGATTTCCAGACTCCCGGAGACAACACCCAATGGAGATTCCTCAGAATGTGCCACAACCCGTAAAACAACCCGGAAGACCGGGCTGACTCCACCATGCTAAAGATAGATTCTAAATTTCACCATGCCATAGACATTGTACCAGAGGCCAAAGTTATGCGAAGAATTCCAATTTCTGCAAGATAGAACAAAACACCGGGGCTGAAAGGAAACCAAAAATGAAAACAAAAATGACAAAAGGGGACTGTCCTGGAGGACAGCTGACAAGGCTATTTACAAGGCAGGGCATCTCGCAACGAGACACCCGAAAGAGATATTTACAAGCGGAAGGCTTTACATATAATACAACTTTGGACAAACTTACCCTACTCAAAATAGTGTTTAAGAAACTGTCCATTAATGGGTAATGCGACAGGTTCCCTAGTCAAGGTGTTAAGGCGGTAAGTATTTGCCCTGCAGATTTTTGAGATCAAGTATGGTCCGAGCCAGAGCCGCTGGAACTTGGTATGCTTTCCTTTCTTCTCCCGGGCCTTGTCCCACAATAGGACCAGATCTAAGATCTAAAAAGCCTTATATTGGGCTCTCCTGTCAAACCATCTTTTTACCACTACTTGATGACACGCGAAATGTTCAAGGGCTGCGTCTCACTGTTCTTCCATTCACACCAGATTCAAGAGTCGAATCTCCACGATGTTGTCCTTGTTAAATTCCTGCATAAATTGTAAAACTGGGATCTGTAAGTTGATTGGGAATACAGGGTTCTGACCATAAACCAGATGGAATGGGGATGTTTCCAAGGCGGCCTTGATACGAATGCGATCTGCCCATAGGGCAAATTTCATCTTTTGGTGCCAATCCCGGGGATTCTTCTCTAACAAATGTTTGATCACTTCAAGTAGATTTTTGTTCATGGATTCAACAATGCCATTTCCCTGGAGATAATAATTGCTGGAGAAATTCAAAGTGATCCCCTGATTGTAGGTCCATTTGAGCAGCTGCATCGAGGAAAACGCCAGACCATTGTCACATACTAAAGCAAAGGGCATTCCAAACCGTGTGACGATGTTTTCTTCCAAGAACTTGAGAACTATGTCCGCCGTGTTGTTTTTGCAAGGTATATCTTCAGACCACCGAGTGTAGTAATCAGTAGCAGTAAGGATGTATCGGTGGTTGGCAGACGAGTTGGGGTTGATCTCACCGATGAAGTCAAATGCCCACTAGGTGAAGGGTCTAGCCTCGTAGACTGGTTGTAGAGGCATGACTAGGTTACGCTCGCGATGTGCTACAGTTTGGCAAGTATGGAATTTCCTGACATGAGCGTAAATGTCCTTGAATATACAGGGCCAATAGTATCCGGCCTGAAGGATCTGATGGGCAGTGGCATCGGCTGAGCCATGCCCGGTTCCAAACTGTCCATGGAATTCATCAATCACTCTTACAACCTTATTTCTGTCGATGCACCGGAAGTATACTCCCTCGTAGTTTCTGCGGTAAAGCAAAAAAATTTTGATCATGAAGTGGGTGCTTTTCATCTGCAGGGTGTGACATTTGTGGGGAGGTAACCCCTCCAGGCATTTATTTTTTAGCAACAAGTATACCAAATCGGTATACCACGGATCTTGGGTAATAGACTCCACCGTGTAAGTCTGACATTCTATGCGGGGAGTCTCTTCTGCTATTGCTTGACTTAGTTCCTGCCCCCGGACTATCTTCATGGGATGCATTTCTAAGTCATATTCCTGGAGGATGGCCATCCACTTCCCCCGTCTCTCACCCAATTCACTCTGCATCAGCAGGGATTTGACGGCATGGTCCAGAATGATAGCATGTACTTTTCTCCAGAGAATATAATGCCAGAATTTCTTCACAGCCTGAACTAGATAAAAGGCTTGTTTTTCTAGCGACGAATACCGGACTTCGGCGTTCTTAAAGGGGGAAATCATGAAAGCTATTACTCATTCCTCTCCTTCAACTTTTTGGGTCAACACTGCCGCAGCAGAATGCGGTGAAGCAAAAGAGTAAATGTAAAACGGGAGGGAATAGTCTGGACTAGCCAGGACGGGTGCTTCCATTATTGTCTGTTTGATCTGGGCCTCAAGACCCCACTCAATCTTGGTATCCTTCTTCATCATCTCATTGAGCGGTTTGACTATTTCTGTGAATCCCGTAATGAACAGCCGGATGAAGTTGATTTTTCTAAAGAAGGATCGCATTTCTTTCTTGCTGCCAGGCATTTGTAAGTTTAGCAATGCTTCGACTCTATCAGGGTCTATGGATATACCCTTCTCAGAGACAATATGCCTAAGCAACTTCCCCTCAGTGACCCTGAATATGCACTTTTTGGGGTTGAAGGATATTCCATACCGACGAAATCTCTCACAGATCTAAGTGAGATGGATGGCGTGGTCATGCCTATCCCAGGAAAAGATGGTCAAATCATCCATATAGATGATTATGCACCGATTTACGCGGCCCTCAAACGCAATGTCCATGGCCTTTTGAAATGTAGCCCCTGCATTGATCAGACTGAAGGGCATTCTCCTGTATGCAAACGTTCCCCACTTGGTGGTAAATGCTATTTTCTCTCTATCCTCATACTTGACCATGACCTGGTTATATCCCGAATATCCATCCAAGAAGGACATCATCTGAGATCCATTTACTATCTGCAACACCTCGTCCAACAAGGGGAGAGGGTGATTATTTTTTTTGGAGGCCTTGTTCAAGTTTTGAAAATCCATGCAAAGGTGGATCTCACCATTCTTCTTCCTGACAGGGACCAGGTTGGCAACCCACGTAGTGTGCCAGACTGGGAAGATTATCTGGGCTGACAGCAGTTTTTCTACCTCTTGATGAATCAGAGGCTCTATCAAGGGGTTGACCGGTCTTTGCTTCTACCGGAAGGGCTTAGCATTAGGTTTCAGGGGAATAGTATGGGTCATGATGGATGTATCGTACATTTTCAAGTCTTCATAACCTCAGGCAATTACGTCGATGTATTATCGGAGAACCGCGAGAATCTTCTCCTTTTCCTCAGGGGAGCAGGAGGTACCGATGTGAATGATCTTTTCTTCTCCAGGCTGGCCGATGTTAACCTTTTCAAATTTTCCTCCCTTAGGGGAGGATGACACCTTCTCATGGGCACGAGGGTCCAAGTCAAAGATTCGTTCTAGCGCAACCATCCCCTTTGGGATGGTGTTAGTGGGCAGGTCCATGATCCCATCGTCTTCATCACCCTGCCTAGTATCGTCATGGTCTTGTTCCTCCACTATCTGATCCTCAAAGACACCAACATTCGCCATAAAGGCCAGGATGTGTTGATCGTCCTCAAAGACCTGAAAGTGGGTGACATTATCTGGGATGGACAAGGTGGGGACCATCCCAACTAAAAATCTTCAGAGTCATGAGCCAGCTATTGGCTCGAGTGTGCTGGCAGAAACGGCGAGGGCATCCAGGACATAGTTCCGTCATCGGGGAATGAGGTCAATGCCAAAGGCATCAAAATCCTTAATGAGGCTCCAAGCCCAGTTGTGGTATGCGGCCAGCCTTTTATCGTGACAAGTGTATTGACTCCGAACTTGTTTAACAATCAACTCTGAATCACCCAGAGCCCAGAGGTGGGTGATACCTTTCCTTAACGCGAATAAGAGTCCAAGGACCAGGGCCTCGTACTCTGTAACATTGTTTGTGTTGTTAAACTGTAGTCTGTAGGATGCGAGGAAGGACTTCCCTCGCAGGTTGATTAGTTCTACCCCAGCCCCACAGCCTTGTTTGGATCGGGACCCATCAAACTTAAGGGTCCATAAGTCATTGTTCATAATCTGGGGCTGGGGTAGAGTAGTTTTTGGATTCTTGCTGGGAGACTTAGGGGATATCTCCCGGACTACCAGTGTGAGAGTGGTTTTTACCCCCGAAGGTGTTTGGGTTTGGGATTCCCTGGGAGATGGAACCAAAGGTGTGCATCCCGTAGGAGTACTGGGTCCCGAGAATCTGTTACATGTTGCTTGTTTCGGAGGGTATCAAGGTGCTGGTTAGCGATCGAAAGACATGGTTCGCACTCAAGTTCTAAATGTTTCTGGTAGTGTACTCGACACCAAGTGCCAGTCAGGAGTGTGGCAAGGGTTGTTGTGGCACCTTTAGAGTTGACTTCAACTCTCATCTTCTCTTCTAGGTCTTGGGCTCTTTGTAGTATGGCGGGATCTTCTCCGGGGATAAAATCGAATGTTAAGATTTCAAAAGGTTTTTACACCCCCAGGGAAGTCTCAGAGAAAAAGACTTCATTGACCCTTCCAACTTTGGTAAGGGCCTGTTTCATCTGGGGTTCACTTTCAACCTAGATCTTATTGGATTCTCCCTCCCATGGAAGCCATAAGTGGGTGAAGTCGATCGAAAAGTACCCATTCAAGGACTTAGACCAATTCTAACTTAGTAACATCCCGTAAGTCTCTGGGATGTCCACCACTTGGATATCAATGATGCTGGCTATCCTGGGGTCCTAGATAATATGTATCTGGATGTTCTTCAATTCTCCCACCATTTTTACAGTAGTCTTATCCAGCTGGCTCACTGCGCCATTAGATGGGGTGGGGTGGAATCTGAGCTTCTAAAAAATAGACAAGGGCATGATATTACCCGAAGCTCCAGAGTCCACTAGGAAATTATGTATATTCTTGTCATGTATATTCAGGCCTAGTAAGAAGGGAGGATCCTCATTGTTCCCCCAGAAGACAGCCGCATTAGCATCTTCGAAGGAGACAGTCTTGGGTGGGTGGCTAACGGCTTCCGGGTTTACTAAGAGCTTCAGAAGAGACTTTTTCTACTCTGGATAGTTAAACAAAACCTCCATCAAGGTCATGGAGGTAGTGGTCTGTTCTAATGCTTTCATAATGTCAAATCTTCCTCCCGGGAACTGGTGATTTTCTTTCAGGAGATCTTTTGCTTGGTTAGAGCTAGGACCTTTTGGAGTGGATCGGTCGGTTGCGTTGTTCTGGGGAGGAGGACTATCTTTGATAGGGGGCACAGGCATGTAAACTGGTCCTTTACCAACCTGACTCTGAGTATTGTATGGAGTCCACGGGTTAGTAAAGGCGTTGGCCTTGAAGGGTGGAATGGATTCGTCAAAGAATCCCTGTAATTCAGATTCTTCTTCATCTTCTCCGGAAGTCCCGAAGAAGATGGTGTCACAGGTGAAGGCACTGTGGGTTAGCTCTTGGATAGGGGGCTCTGGAGGGGCAGTTTTGTGTGACTGATGCCTGTCCAGCTGGGATATCATGATGACCTTCTCCAAAGTGGCACAATTTACCTCATTGTGTGAACCAGTATCGTGCAACCTACACCAGTTAGTCATGGGCTAGAAGTTTGCGACTGGCATAAAATGTGATGGTCCAGCACCATTTTGGTTGGTGTTTTGGTTCGAAGGTGAGCCTCTGGTGTTCGCGTTATTATTCCATTGCTGCTGATTGGGCCTAGGCCTGTTGTTGAAGTTTCTCCCTCTAGCGTTGTTGTTTCGTTGGCCGAAGAAAATGTTTTCCCTCTGGGAATTCAAATTCTGGGGCGCGTAGGACCTCACCTTCAGTTGGCCCATGTCCATAGTCAAGGTGGACAACATTCGCCAGAGGGATTCAACCTCGGTGGTCAACTGAGTGTTTATGTCACAATATGATGGTTGTTGTTGTTGTTGGCCTCCTAGGAAGGCAGCAGTATTAGCTGGAGTTGAGGGCGGCAATCCTCCAGCCGCGGATGACTGAAAGAAGGGCACTCCATATGGTTGTGTCTGAGGTTGTTGCACTTGCTACGGCTGATTCCAAGGGAAGACTTCCAGACCCGGTGTCATCTGGGCCTGGGTCGGGTAAACATACCATGCCTGTTGGTCGGTTAAGGGTGGCAGAAGGTTCACCGCCATCGAAGGGGCACCTATTTCTAGATTGGGGTTGTATCCCCTGGCATATGCAGTTTCGTTAGGGACCATGCTGAAAGGCGTGTTCTGCTCAATCCCGCCCGGGGATTTGTTAAGACCGCGGGACAGCTCTAGGGCTAGGTTGTAGACTTTTGCCAAGGTGTCCCGGTCGCCCGGGGCGGTATTTCTCCAAAGGAGAGTGGCAACAAAAGGGTCCATCGTGTTGAGCTAGGTCTGTATGGTTACCTCCAGGGATGGGATAAAAGGGCCCGTGCACCATTTCAGGGCGCGCTAGAAACTATGATTAAATTCTGTAAGAGGTTCATTGGGTTCCTTTCTGATGGAGATGAACTGGCTGTGGGACCAGGCTGGGTCCACATGCATGTGAAAGACAGCCAGGAAGGCATCCTCCATGTCCTGCCAAGTGTTGATGGAGTTGGCAAGAAAGTTAAGGTACCTGTTCAACTCGCTTTGTCCTAGGGACAAGGGAAACATATGAGTCACAACATCTTCATGTTGGATCCGATGTCAATTCATGGCATCTTTGTATGCTTGTAAGTTCTCCTCTGCGGTCCGTGAGCCTAGGTGCTCGTATCATGGGCAGATCTTCTCCGGGTGAGAGGATAAATCATTGGTTGCGCCCAAAAAAGTGCCCATTGGGGACCTGGTGTTTCCAACATACGCAGCCATTGGTTAAACTATATGTTGGATAGTGTGGGCACTGGTCCCCAGGATTGCCTGAGAAGCTTGGGTATTCTGAGGTGTGCTAGATCCCCAGACAATAGTGGCTGGTATGATTTTTGAGGTCCATTTCTTTCGAGCAGGGGGCTCGAGTTTGACAAGCTTTCTGGGATTCAGGGCAGACCTAAGGACTCTTTCAAACCTAGCTGGCGAGAAAGATCCAATCCCACTAAAGACTTGTCTCTTAAAAATATGACTTGGGGAACCTTCAGGAGGTGTAAAATCAGAATCTTGGGAGGGGGATGAGTTCATGCCCTCCTTCTAGCGCCAGTTTCTATTGACGGGGTTTTGCTGACCAGGTCTGCCAACAGTCATAAGTTGTCACCGGGTTCCGGGGAAACCGGCCAACTCCGCCTGCAAAGGTTGTCCAGGGGAAATAAATCCTCCAGGCCTTCAAGCACCTGGGTGTCGGGTCACAACGGTGCGGGGCTCGGTTGGGAGAAATGACTATTTTTCGAGGGGGATAGCTGGTTTCTTCAACTCATTCTCTCTGGAGCTTTGATAGAGTAAGGTTCTCCCTAGCGTTCTATACTTAGAAAATAAAGTGAAAAAGATCCTACAGGGTTAGAAATGTTTCATCTAACTACAGTCATGTTGAAATGTCTGGAACATCAATAATACTCTGATAAACTACACTAAATACCGAAGAAACACACAACCATCAGCTAGCATTTTATCAGTAGCGGGAGTAAAGAGTTCGTTAATCTACTTTAACATACCAGAGTAAAAGACATAAAGAACATCAAAACATGAAATACCATTAACTCAGAAGCAGGAATGCCAACAACATCGTTGCCGAGAATTCTTCCTTCTTCATTAATATTCCTTCCAGCAAGCACTGGTACATGATACAATGGTGGCTCCAAGGGAGCATCTAATTATTGGGAACAGAAAAATGGAGCATTGAGCTCTGCAACTAAAATGAGAAATTCCTTTGCTATTATCATGGACAACAAAATCATCAATTTCACTGACCCTTGGAAATGGGCCGGTCTGCCTATTTATACAAATCTCTTCTAACCCTAACCCTATTTACATCATGTTTTAATAAAATACAATATCTGGGGGCCGGTACTACCTGCGCCACCCTACAAAAGACCTAGAGATGGAATAGGTCTGCCATGTCAGAAGAATAAGAAAAGAATATACATCGGAAGAATCAGCCTCGAGAAGAGAGCCAGAAAGGAGAAAGAAGAAAGTAGGTCCCCCGGGGACCGAGGCTACATGCCTCATAAATGGAAAATGCGGTGCCCTGTCTCCAATGTGCCAGATGTACCTCTGAGCAGCGCCTCAAGAAGACCACCCTATCAAAAAACCAACTGCCGAGCCGACGCCCCTTGATGTGGCCAACTACCTCCTGACAGCCTTTATTAACCACTTTTGAAAGTGACCGGTCGGCCTCGAGGACCGGGACACAAATCACTTTAAAGAATACAAAATTTTGGATCTGGGACTCTGTGATCTAGGAATCTACGTCCCCAAAGAATAAAG
>MU223082.1:1776914-1804948 GCA_018584345.1 Thuja plicata | reverse complement strand
AAACAAATATGAAAGAATAAATGTGTTTAGTGGATGTGATTAGTAATGTGTGCTTGTTTTACTTCCAGGGGTAAATTACGTGTTAGTCGGTAAGGAAAATTAATTCCACTAGTTCATTAATGTAGTTTGTTTTGATGTGAAATGGAATCAATGTAAATTGAAGTTGTACTGGAAATAGAATTTGCTCGATTAAGTAATAAAATGAAATATTTAGTAATGGTAATTGAATTCATTAAGGGAACCTTAAGGAATGTTCTTATAAATGGTAATGATGTTAAGTTAGAATGTTAGGGAAAAAAAAATTGTTAATTGTAATTTTAGGTCATAGACCTAATTCCTTATGGGTTCCCTGGCGGGGACATTACAGATTGGACTTGGGTCTTGGAGAGTTTTGAGGTAGTCAACTACATGTTTCAAGAATTTTGACACCTCTTTTCACTTCACTTTTATTTATTCTTGACCCTTAGGGTTTTTGAGATATATACTCTTTCTTTGACATGTTTTAGGGTTCCTTCTTTTGGCCATTTCTTTGCATATTGCAATTTTTTGTAGATTGTATAGGACACTTGGATGATTTTGTAGCAGATTTCCTAGTTATTGATATACAGAGACTGATTCCTTCTCAATTTTTCTGTGTCCATCATTGATTGTGAATGTTTTGACTTAAATATTGTGATTTTTCCTTTATTTTTCAATACCCTTTCAATTTTTTATGCAAAATTTGACATATCAGAGTGAAAATATGTGATTGTGTCTTTCATTTTGATGTTGAAACTAAGAAAAAATTATTGTTTTCCTTTTCAAAACATTGGAATACAAGGACTTGACATAATATTTTATTTTGCAAGGTGTATTTGGTTGATTTTGAGTTTTGAAGTGTCTTTTATGAGTAATCTTGTGAAGTTTATCAGCTATGAATTAGATTATTACATTGGTGCATCACCCATTTAGGTCTTATGATTACATTTCACAAGCATTCTTTCTATCCCTTTCCTCATTCAATTTACTACGAGTATAGCTTGGAAATTGGGGAGCATAGCTTCCCCCCAAATTCTTGTATGAGTATGAGAATAAAAGGACAAGTACGAGGGAAAGATTAAAAAAATATTATTTTAGGGTTGGGGTTAATTTTTTTAATGACTTTGTAAAATACCTGAAAGGCCTATAAATAAGTGGTGGTTTAATGTGAGATTCTCGTAATCGTATGTAAATTTTGGGGGAGATACGCTCCCCAATTTGATGCGGTGCTACGCATCAAATTTATGACAGCCCTTTAGGCTAGCTCCCCTACCCAATAAGTGTATAATACTTGCATGATCATTCACCACATGCCAAAAATCAGCTATATTTTCTTCTTTTGTCATTTTTAAACTTTCTAACCTAGCTCCAAATATTTGTAATTTAGCCTCTTTTACTTTTTCATCACCCTCATAAGTGTTGGAGAGTTTATCCCAAATAGATTTTGTATTTTTGTAATCCATGATTTTAACAATCACATTATTTGTCAAACCACAACAAATAGCATTTGCATCCCTAATATCACATTCATAAGCCTTTTTTCGTCTAGAGTAGAGGGTGGTGTAGTGACAGTGTATGCATTTTCAATTGAAAATTAAAACTCATAAATTAGAGAGGTTATATGACACTTCATTCTAAATTTCCAAAAGGCATAGCCAATACCATCAAATCATGGTGCTTTGGAAGTAGAAAGACCTTCCTGATTTTCCATGAAAAGTATTCCACCAGGAATCCCCTAAGTTGGTTATACTGTTGGAAAGGGTATGGCTCTAATACCACTTATTGGAGTAAACAAAACACTAAGATGGGGGTAAATCAGTGTTCTAACATAATATTTCAAATCAATACTTTTCTAAAAAACTAACAGAGTGTTCAATTTATTTCAATGTGGCTATCCATAGACATCATTAAATATTATGAAGCACATAAATGAAATCCTATGACAACATGAAAATAAAAAATCTCATAGAAGAATCATAACACAATATTTTTCATGAGTGGAAAACATTTATGGGGATGAAAAACCATTCGTAAAATGTCTTTTTGGCTTAATAAAAATATTAATTATTTATAGAGCCTCACTGGCTAATATATCTCACTGCTAAATGGATATGCCTCAATGGAAAATGAAAGTTTCACACTGAAAAATGAAAGTGCCTCACCGGCAACTGAAAGTGCCTCACTGTAAATAAAATAAAATCTCACTAACAAAAAAAATCACATCATAGTTATGAAAATAAGTGTTCTAGCACAATCCACAATTGATCTATTTCTCCTTTCAGCAATCCCATTCTATTGTGGTGTCCTCGGTGCAGAAACCTGTCTCTTAATTCCATACTCATTACAAAAGTTAGAAAACTCATTAGAAATAAATTCACCTCCTCTATCAAATCTCAAACACTTCAGCTCTCTACCAATTTCTTTTTCCACTTTAGCTTTGTACTATTTGAACATCTTAAATGCTTCATATTTTTCTTTTAGGAACATGTCAGTCATCATTATAGAGTAGTGATCAACAAATAAAATAAAGTATCTATCCCCATAATAAATTTTTGTTCTCATTGGTCCACATAGATCTGTATGAACTATCTCCAAAATATCATTAGATGAAAAATTATTTCTCTTAAAACTAGATTTTGACATTTTTCCCATTTGACAATTCTTGCACATTATATGGTCAGGTTTAGATAATCTTGGTAAGCCTCTTACTTTTATTTTCTTACTAATGTTAACCATGTTGTCAAAATTTACATAACAAAGCCTTTTATGCCACAACCATACATCTTCATTCTTAGCCATTAAGAAAGTAGTTTCATTAGTGTCAAGATAGAATAGGTTACCTTTTGATTGTTCACCAATGTCGATCAACTTTCCTATTCCATCATAGATTCTAACTTTTCTTTTTTCAAATGCCACTCGGTGACCTATGTTATTCAACTGTGAAACACTCAATAGATTATAATTAAGTCTTTTCACCCAATATGCATTCTCACATTTGATTTGATTGTTCATTATTATAGTACCTTTTCCTTTCAATTGAAAAGGTGTATCATTTCCCATTCTAACAGATCCACCATCATAATGCTCAAGAAATTCAAATTTTCCTTTATCTCCAGTCATGTGATGTGTACAACCACTATCAATAACCCAAATTTCATGCTTACTAACTTTATAAATAAGTGTTGTTTCAACATACCTTTCATTTTCTTCTCAATCTCCTTTCAAAGCTACAAACACTGTCTAGATATCTTCATCAATGTCAGAACCAATATTATCTTCAGCAATGTAACAAGCCTTCTTTCCTTTGTCTTTGTAATCTTCATTATTCTTTCTGTCATACTGTCGGTTGCTTCTATATTCTCGGTCATCTTTTCTATCATTAGATCTTTCATTTCTTTCATTATTCTTTCTATTAGGGCATCGGGCAACAAAGTGTCCAATTTCTTTACAATTAAAACATATCAAAGGTAGTTTACCTTTATATATTCCTTTGCCTTTGTGTTTTTTCTAACCATTAATGCTTCAAGTTCATCAAGTTCATTATCATCACTGTCACTGTCATTGTTATTTCTAATTATGTGTTTGCTACCAAATTTACTAATTTTTAAAGTAGACATAAATGCAGATTCCATAGTAGGTACAACACTATTGTCAAAATTGTTCATCTCAAAAGAAATCAGTCTACCAACAATACTATCAATAATAATATTGTTTCCAAGTGCTTCTCTCATTTCATATATTTCTGAGACTCTTATAGAATAAATAGGAAATAAAGTTCTAAGAATCTTACTCACAATAGTGTCTTCATAAATAGTTCCACCTGATCCTTGAATAGCATTCAAAACTTCCTTGAGTCAAGTAGTGTATTGTGTTATGTTCTCTCCTTCTTTCATTCTCATGTCATCAAATTTCCCTTGGAGACTTTCAACTTTATCTCTCTGTACATTTTCATCTCCTCCATAAACTATTGTAATCTCCTCCCACATCTTCTTGGCTAATGTACATGTCTTGATATCCTCAAATTTAGCATCAGTAAGTGAGGAAGTAATTTCTACCATTATAACATTGTGTTCATGTTTCTCTTTCATCTGATTAACAGTCAAAGGTCTAGTAGGCAGGATGAACTAATTATCCATGTATTTTTCTATGTCATCTCCAATCTCTGATAGGTATAGACTCATTCTACTCTTCCATGTTGAGAAGTTCTCCTTTTTCAGCTTTGGTGCATCTCTCTTGTACATCTTGTGATCTTTATCTTAAGTCATTCAAAACTTTCCTTCTAAGCACTGCATGCTTTGATACCAATTGTTAGAATAACTGAGAGGGGGGGGGGTGAATCAGTTGGTTCTTAATTATCCTATAGTCCCAAATTCTCCTATATGTATATAACCATAATTTCAAACATATAAATCAACTCGGTGAAATTTATACTGTAATCTCAAACTTTAGTCATATAGTTATTTACCGAGTAGCACTAAATCAATACTGTGATTAATGATCAAAATAGATAAAGTAATGTGTAAATAAAAAATAACAATCCACAACAATCATACACATTGACACATAGATTTTTAACGTGGAAACCCTGCTAAGGGAAAACCCGTCTGGGATCGGTAACCCAAAATATTTCACTCTTCTGAAGTGAGCTCGGTTAAGAGCCAACCCTATTAAAGGTTACAATGCACACTATTAAATGTGACCTGGTTAGAGGATTTAAAACTAATATTTCTCTCTTGACCAATAATTCACTATGGGGTCAACAAGAAAACACTCAACATTTATTAGAATATCATAATAAAGACTTTCACGTCCTACTCGATTAAGAGATTTATCTGTAACAATGGTTAAACTGATACAGTAATGATCTTATTCAAATAAAACTCTTTTTGCAAATTTTTAGATCTATGCTAAGTATATAATACCTCTGATCAATTAGTTCACTTTAGTTCATCTGATTCTTCATACTTTGTTCTTATTGGTTAATGCTCTTTCCTTTGTCGCTCGGTGATGTCTGTAGAAAATGCTCTTTTCTGTCTTTAACCAGTTTGATCACTCAAGCATGAAATTTGGATGCGTGCACATCATAGCATCATCTCTTTCATAATGAATCTCTTGTCTCTTATATGGACATCATAGCTCATTTAATTTCCATCCTTTATATTTTTTCGCTTAATCTCCATCGTTGGTTTTGCTGCTTAAACCTTCCTCATCAGATGTATTAAAAACACATTTCAATCTTCATCGTCCGATCTTCCTTGAATTTTCATAACCATTTGATAATCATAACAAACCCTATCATTTACCTCAAAATCATCAATTTCTAGCTCATCATTCTAGTCGGCCTCGGTTTGATTAAATTGCTTGGTCAATACTGTGATGTGTCAGTGATCCCTAGCTCGGTTATCACTATGCTTAGTATACACTGTAGTTACTCGGTGTTCACTATTACTTGATGTATAAAGAACTCTTCAATTACTAACCACGTAAACTTTGTTTGTTCCAGATCTTCAATCCATAATAGATGTTTGTTACCATAATGATACTCAGTTAAGTTGACATCAATGACAATACATTAACTAATTAATGTCTATCATCATATCTGCAACTCGGTTGACTATCAACAAAATGACTTCAAAAATACAATCAGTTTTAGCTCATCAATATCCCCCTTTGGCATTGATGGCAACACAATATGCAATATGAAATATAAAAATTCCATAAAATACCAATCTTTCGTTATACAATTGCAAAATGTGAAACTCCTGCTACAGAATTAAAAAACTCACCATGTAGACTCTCCCTGCAAATTTGACTCTTCTATTCTTGAATCTCTCTGTAGATAGATATTCCATTTCTCTCTTTATCATTCTCTCCCTTTGATGGATAGATATTTCATTGAATCTCTCTCTATTTGAAAACAATGCTAAAAATAAAATATACATCTCTCCATTAGCAAAAAATATCTCTGGTTTTCGGTGTAGTAGAATAAGTACCCTTCAATGTACTGATATGTCTGCGTCGGTCTAGTTCAGCTTTGCATCAACATGATTGATATTATGATTACATTCAGATTGATGTAACCTCCTAGTTATCTTAGTGAACAATAGACAAGGGAGGAATCCCTTGTCTACCCCTCAAGTACTCAAATGTATCCTTTGGTAAGGGTTTAGTGAATAATTCTGCAATTTGTTCTTGTGATTGTACATATTCTAGTATAACTTGTTTCTCTTGTACTTGTTCCCTCAAGTAGTGATATGTGATAGATATGATGAGCTACAACTGATTATACATTTGAAGTCATTTGTTGATAATCAACCAAGTTGCAGATGTGATGATACACATTATCAGTTAATGTATTGTCATTGATGTCAACTTATTTGAGTATCATTATAGTGGATAACATTTGTTATGGATTGAAGATTTGGAACAAACAATGTTTATGTGGTCGATAAATGAAGAGTTATGTATACACCAAGAGAGAGTGAACATCGAGTGAAGCACAGTGTATACCGAGTGCAGTGATAATCGAGCAAGGGATTGCCGACACAATAAGGTATTGACTAAGTAATTTAATCAAACTGAGGCCAACTAGAATGTTGAGCTATCATTGATGATTTCGAGGTAAAAGATAAAGTTTCTTATTTGATCAAATGGTTATGAAAATTTAATGAAGATCAGATGAAAAATATTGAAATGTGTTTTTAACACAACTGTCGAGGATGGTTTAAATGGAAAAATCAATGATGGAGATTAAGCGGCAAAATTTGAAGGATGAAAAATAAATGAGCCATGATGTCTATATAAGAAACAAGGGATTAATTATAAATAGACATGCTATACATGCTACACCTGATGCACACATGAAAATTTTATGCATGACTGATCAAACTGGTTAAAGATAGAACCGAGCATTTTTCGCAGACATCACCGAGAAAATAGAGGAAAGAGCATTACTGAGTAGAACAAGTATGAAGTGTGAGATTAACTGAAATGAAAAAATTGATCAGAAGTATTATCTACTTAAAATAGATCTAAAAATTTGCAAAATAGAGTTGTATTTGAATCATATCATTACTATATCAATTTAACCATTCTTACAGATAAATCTCTTAACCGAGTAGGATAGTGAAGGTCTTTATTATGACATTCTAATGAATGTTGAGTGTTTTCTTGTTGACCCCATAGTGAATGTATGGTCAAGAGAGAACTGTTATTTTTTAATCCTCTAACCAGGTCACGTTTAACAGTGTGCATTTTAACCTTTAACAAGGTTGGCTCTTCACCGAGCTCACTTCAAAAGAGTGAAAATATTTGGGTTACCGGTCCCAGGTGGTTTTTCCATTAGCATGGTTTCCATGTTAAAAATATGAGTCAATGTGCATGAATTTTATGGATTGTTATTTTACTTTACACTTTACTTTATTGACCTAGATCGGTAATCACACTAATAATTTACTGATACTCGATAAACACTATTGACTAAAGTTTGAGATTACAGAATACATATCACCGAGTTGAATTATATGTTTGAATTTGTTTTTATATACATATGGAGGATTTTGGGACTGTAGGATAATTGGGAGCTAACTGATTCTAATTGATTCACCCCCCCCCCCTCTTAGTTATTCTAACAATTGGTATTAGAACATAAAGTGCTTAGAAGAAAGTTTTGAAGGACTTAAGCTAAAGATCACAAGATGTATAAGAGAGACACACCAAAGCTGAACAAGGATAACTTCCTAACATGGAAAAGTAGAATGCGACTATACCTATCAGGGATTGGAGACAACTTTGTAGATTATCTGGATAATGAATTCATTCTACCTACTGGAATTCTATACAAGGAGCAGGTGGAACTATTGATGAAGACACTATTATGAGTAATATTCTTAGAACTCTATTGCCTATTTATTCTATTAGAGTCTCGGCAATACATGAAATGAGAGCAACACCTAGAAATAATATTACTGTGTGTGTCTTTTGTGGACTTGCAAGTTGAAACACAACACTTCAATATGTCATTGTATTAGTGAGATAAACATGAAATATCAAAGGAAAAGCACATATACATCACTAAAATCAACATATTGCTCCCTATCTAAGAAGAGTATGAAATATGCTATAATTTTCCCTCACATTATGCATAAATTAGAGACACATTCATGCTTAGAATGGAAGATTGAAAGAATGCAAGCTAAATGCTCAAATAAAGTTTATTTTAGAGTTCCCAAATGAAATATTATGTAATTACTATGAGAAATGAATTAAGAATGCACTTAGAATGTTATAAATTAGAGCAACATAAGTTTGCAAATGAAATTCTAAAATTAGGGGCAACATAAGGATTCTTTCAAATTTCTAAGATTATGGGCCCGTTGAGCTCAAAATTCATTCCTTTTATAGAAGAATTTTAGGAATGAGAGGTCAGGATTGATTTGTGAAGAGAGGTGGAGATTGAATCCTTGGTGATCCATGTGAGGTGATCCAAGTGATTTAACTCTCATTGGCTGATGGAGTGACTTTACATTTTGCAAGTGAGGAGTTGTAATTAGGAGATTTTATTTAATTCCTTTTAATTAATTACCTTAGCCAGGTATTTATTTCTTTTGATTTAATTGATTTTATTTGATTTAATTGGATAATGCAATTAATGTAAATTAGTGATAAGATCACTAGGAAATTAAATTTGATTTAAATGAATTATGCCAATTAATTGAGGAATTGTCTTGACATAATCAAGGGTATGATCACACTTAGGGAAAATAGGTTCTCTAGTAAGAGAAGACCAAATTAGGGTGGTTACATTTTCCCCTCTTTGAATTGATGTGCGAGCAACACATTGATTCAAATAATGTTTGATGTTGACTTCAGAAAGTTTGAGAATTCCACCCTTGATTGAACTAAATGTCTGATGAGATCAGTCTCACACTTGATCGAACTAAGACTGATAGTATTGACTTTGAACTTGATTGAACAAAGGTCAATAAAAAATATCTTAAAGATACTGATTCTAAACTTGATCGAACGCGAATTGATAATACTGACTCCAAACTTGATCGAACGAAGGTCAGTATGAAGCTGCCAGGAGCTTAATAAGAATCTGAGAATATGTAGACATAGATATCCAGCTTGTGAGAACTGAAGCCTTCTATCCAACATTCTTGACTTGATCGAAGGAAACTGTCATGCCCCTAGTCTTTTGATGATGAAGTCATTTTAATGCTTTTGAGCAAGAAATTGATTAATTTTAAGTGTGATCATGCCCCCTTGGGATTGAAATCGAAGGAAAAAGAATTAAATCCCTCTGTAGAATGATATATCACTTGAACCGATCAATTGGATCGAGAAAGAATCAATTAGAAGAAATGAAGAAGATAATGTGTGTTAAGGGAAAGCACAATTTTACCAAGTTAACCACGTGAAAATGTATGTTCAGAGTCTGATAAAATGATGTAGGACCAAGATTTTGATGAATAATGTGCAATTTGGTGATAGAGAAACTAGAAAACTGATTGTGTAAAGCTTGCAAATCATTTTTGGAACATGTATAGCAATTCTAAATTTTAGGGAGACTGTCATAAAAAGTGTAGCATGTTGTTGAAAACATCATCCGCACATTCAATTTCATTCCCAATAGATCAGAAAAGAAAAAAATTCAATTTTGATATATCATGTGATGACATCATTTATGCTCTTTGATTTATTATTGATATGTAAATGTGTTTAGGGGATTCTAGATGAATATGCAAATGTATGTTTTTGATATTTTCTTTATGCAAATATATGTATGGATGCACTTAGGATGTAAAAATAAATGCAATCCTTGAATACTTTGTTTTTGTATTTTCTCTTTCTCATTTATGAATGTAGAATGTATGCCATGGATATGCAACAACATGTATTATAAGTAATATAGATTATGTAGTTAACTTGGATTTCAGATGAACCAGGAAATCATTTTGAGCTCAAGTCCTTATGTTGTTCTAAAAATGAATCATGCAATCATGAAATGCATCTACATGTAGACTCTTAGGACTGTCACTAATTTGTATACATTGTAGCATTTTTATCATCATTGGGCATTTTTGTAATGAAAATCATCTGATAGTACAACTGTCACTAATACCCACTAGGTATCATGAAAGTATGAATACTATGTGTATTGGATACAATGTCAAAAATAAACCTAAGCATCAAGGCATATAGGCCAGGATGACTAGTCAGTTATCTCCTTTTGCTTTTAAGAATCATCTTCTGTTCATGTGTAATGTAAGAAATGTGACCCACAATGACCTTCAATATTCATATCCTTGGGTACATAATATGTCGTACACCTTACTTAGAATCTAATGTAGAAACAGACAAGGAAATTGGTTCAACCTCACCATAGTTTACACAGAACAAGGATCGAGATATATGCGACTATCCACTCATGTTGGCAGCTCTTACCATAAACATCCAAGTTAGGTTAAATTTATAGGACCATTGAAACAATCACCATAAACAGAAAACCAAGAAAAGATTATGCCCCGTGTCCTTGTGACTCTTTGTCTTTGAATAGACATCATTGACTAACTTGGAAGACATAGCAATCACCAATTGATAATCAATCAAAGAAAATTCATAACCGCTTATGTGCCCCTTTTTTGAAACATCATGGGAACATAAAAGAGTCATAATAAAACCAAGATCAGTCTGAATGTGTTTAAGTAGTATTGAGAAATACCGTTGATTCATTTTTCAAGCACAGTAGATAATTATCAATCAGAATTTAGAATCATGCAATATGTTTTTCATGTATGAGATTAACTTTGTCAGTAATTGCAATCTAATGTAGCGTTTAGGAATACTGTTTGATTAAAGTGTTGAGAAACACTAGTGATTAAAGTGTTGAGAAACACTAGTACAATGTCTGTTACAGGTAGGTGGTGTTTAAGAAACACCCTTATTTAATGTGATAGTGACATTTTGATGCAAGTATTGAGAAATACTATTGTGAGAGGCAAACCATCCTAGACAAGTAACCTAGGACAACTTATCAGACGTAGACCAAACATGCTAGTAAAGATGCCCCTAGTGCAGAATGACTATTCCTAAGACGCAAATGCAGACAAATCCCAAGCAAGGATATGACATTTGTAAGGAATCAAAGTCAACCAATAGAACAGGTGAAATCAAGAAGGATTAGTATCAACAATGCATTGATAGATAGAGCATAGAGTACAAGTGACACATGTTTGCCAGGTTTTCACCACTTGGCAAAGCTTTTTATTTTTGCTACCAAGATGCCTGTTTGCTAAGGCACATTTCTCTTTTTTAATTTTTTTATTCTTTTTTTTTTTTGTAGTATCAAGGTGCCTGTTTGCCAGGTTTTCACCAAGGATACCTTTTTTAGGAGTTTTTCTACTATTTTTGGATTTCTTCAAGATCAATTTTCTATTTTTTTTTGTATTTTCTGAGAACTTTTCTAGTGCACGGGCTCTGTCAACCAAATGTCAAGCGTAGAACTGCTTCAAGTGTAGAGTATTAATGGGATCAAGAATAACATCTCCCTTGGGTGTAGCTAAATGATAAGCTCTAGTCCCAATGGTTGCAGTAATAACATAAGGCCCCAACCAATTGGGTTCAAACTTCCCTTTTTGTTCTCTATTTGGCTGGTTTTTAGGATTCTATTTGAGAACGAGATCCCCCACTTGGAATTGTTGTGGTTTTACCTTCTTATTGTACCCTTTTGACATTCATTTCTAGTACACTTTGAGATGAACAAACACTTGTTACGTTTTCTCATGAAGTAGTTCTAGTGCATGAACCCTATCAATGCAGTATTGTTTATCTGTAATAAGACCTTGGAGAGATACTCGTAAAGATGGAATTTATACTTCAATGGGTAGCACTACTTCTGCACCATAGACTAGAGATAATGGCATGGCTCCAGTTGGTGTTTGGATACTTGTTCTATATGGCCATAGTGCCAATTTAGTTGCAAATGCTAGTCTCTTCCAGACTTACTCATAGTTCTATGTAAGATTTTTAAAATGTTTTTGTTTGAAGCCTCATCTTGTCCATTACCTTGAGGATAATAGATTGAAGAACAATGTTGAGTGATATGAAACTGTGTACAAAGCTCTTCAATGTCTTGGTTTTTGAACTCATCCCCACTGTCTGTTACAATAGAAGAGGGTATCCCATACCTACAAATGATGTAGTTCAAGATGAACATAGCAACTTGTTTGCAGGTGGATTTGATTAGCGGCACAACCTCGACCCACTTAGTGAAATACTTAGTGGTTGTAATGATGTACTTGTGTCCACTTGAAGAATTAGGATAGATATGTCCAACAAGATCAAAGGCCCATTGTTGAAATGGTCAATGTGTTATAAAAGGTATGAGTTCTCTGGCTAGAGCATGGATAAGGTTTCTATGTGTTTGACATTTGTGACACGTTTTATAAAATTGAACATCATCTTTTTCCATTATGGGCCAGTAGTAGCCAACTCTTAATAGTTTCTTAGCTAATAAAATTCCATTCGAGTGAAATCCAAATACACCTTTGTGAACCTCTTTAAATGCATGATCAGACTCTTCTTTTTCTAAACACCTAAGAAGCATACCTTTAAGACCTCGTCTATATGACTTAGTAGTGATGAGGAAATAATGTGATGCTATCCTAATTAAAATTTGTTTTTCATTTCTCAATAGGCCATTGGGTAAGGTTTGATTAGTAAGATAAGCAATTATTTTGGCATATTGGGATTGGTCTTGGGCATTTAACACACAAATCACTTGGGATTCAGGTGTATCAAAGGTTGGAAATGATAATTCTTCCACCAAGAAGTCATAGCAGAATTATTGTTCTTCTAGTTGTAACATGGATTCTAGCATAGCCATAGCATCTGCAACTTTATTTTCCATTCTTGGTATTTGTTGGAATGTGATGAAGATAGTAATTTTTCAAGTCTTCAACTAGTTTTTTGTAAGGCATCAGTTTCTCATCTTTTCTCTGATAATCTCCATTTACTTGGTTGATAATGAGTTGAGAGTCACCATACACATGTAACTCTATAATTTTCCATTCCATAGCAAGATTGAGTCCATTTACCAATGCTTCATATTCTGAGATGTTACTCATGCATGAAAACATCAGTTTATACACCTTGGCTATTTTTTAGCCTTGAGGAGTGATAAATAGAACCCCTGCTCTAGATCCTTGTTGTGTGAAAGAACCATCAAAATACATCTTCCATGGATATTCAATTAAGTGCATGATTATTTCATCTGGAAATTCAATTATCAAAGGTGTATCATCTTGCAATGGTGAATTCACTAGTTGATCTATTAGGACTTGTCCTTTGATAGCCCTTCTATCCACATGCTCAATATCAAATTCAATTAGAATTAAGACCCATTTTTCTAATCTTCCTATCAATTTTGTTTTACTCAAGAGATATTTGAGAGGATCTATTTTTGCAATAAGTTTCACTGTATGTGAGAGCATGTATTGTCTCAATTTTTGGGATGAAAAAATAACTGCTAAGAAAGCTTTTTCAATAAAATTGTAATTGATCTCATAAGATACTAGGGTCCTACTAATATAATAGATCGCTCTTTCCTTTTTGTTTTTATCTTTCTGTTCTAGCAATACTCCAAGCGATGTAGCCATAGCTAAGATATAGAGGAGTAGTGGTTTTCCATGAATAGGTGCCATGAGAATAGGTGGAGTAGCCAAGTAATCTTTTAATTCTTTGAAGTTGTTTTCACAATGCTCGTCTAATTTGAAAGTAACACCTTTATGTAGCAGTTTTGTGAAAGGTTGTGCTCTATCTGCTAGTTGGGACATAAATCTCCTGATGGACTGAAGTCTGCCTTGAAGCATCCTCATTTGACTGATATTGCAAGGAGGTAACATTTTCAGTATATCTTTTACCTTTTTGGGGTCCACCTCAATTCCTTTAGCTAATACAATAAACCCTAAGAGTTTCCCTGATTGGACTCCAAATGCACATTTCTTTGGATTAAGCCTTAGTTGAAATTACTCCATGCGATCTAGTATCTTTCTCAACTCTTCAATATGAGATGTTCTTATTTTTGACTTGGCTAATGTATCATCCATGCAGTCCTCCATGTTTTTGTGTATCATATCATGGAAGATTATTGTCATAGCTCTTTGGTATGTAGCACCAGCATTCTTTAGTCCAAATGGCATGACGTTCTAGCAAAATGTTCCCCATGTGCATGTAAATGCTATATTTTCTTGGTCTTGAAGAGAAATCTTAATTTTGTTATAGCCTGAGAATCCATCCATGAGAGAATACATCTGATATCCTACTGTGAGATCTATAATCATATCAATGTTGGGCAACAGAAAATAATCTTTAGGACAATATTTGTTTAGGTCTCTAAAGTATGTGTAGATCCTGATAGATTTATCTATTTTAGAAACTAGTACCACATTAGAAATCCATCCTACATAAGCGATGACTCTTATGAATCTAGCTTTTAATAGTTTTTCCAGCTCTTCTTTCACTAGTAATTGCACATGTGGATGCATCTTCCTTAATTTTTGTTTCACGGGTTTGATTCCAGCAGCTATAATTAAATGATGCATTATCAATTTAGGATCGACTCCAGGCATATCAGTGTAAAACCATGCAAATTTGATCTTCTTCTCTTTGATTAATTCAGTGAATTGTATATTTTATTCTTCTGATAAGGATTGTGCCAGGTGAACACATTGAGGATCTTCTATCATTCCCAAGTTAACTGGTTGTGTTGGTTCTATTAGAACTGAAGATCTTTCTTGAAAGTGCTTAGGGAGGATATCAAGAATCTCATCTTTTGGTGCCTCTGAGAGGTTTTCACCATCAGATACATCTTTACTTTTACTATTTAAGAATCTAATACTCCCACTACGTGGTTTTCACCATCAATTCTTTTCTTCTTTTTATTTTTCAATTTGTGACTAAGAAACTTGATATCCTCCTCTGTCATGTTCACGCTTTTTGCATTGGTTGAAGAAGGATAAGGTTCACAAGCATTTAGATAATAGGAAAAAGTATAGTCATTGGGAAAGTTCATGATAGGAGTAGGATGTGAATTGGTCCAATCAATCAAGTCAGGGTTTACCAAGGATAATGATTCAGAGTTTGGTAAGGATAGCATCGCGTCAGTGTCAAGAGTATTAACTGACAAGACATATTCTATTAAGTTGGCTTCTACAACACTTAGATCATTAAAAGTTGAATCATCATTAATAGGGTCATCATTAGTAATATGCGGACCTAACTCTAGTGACTCATCAGTTGAGCTTTCTTCTTCTTCTCTCATCAAATTGAAACTCATAGCTTGTCTCCTTTGAATGTCCTCAGAGATACCTCCTAGATTACTAATTTTCTTTAAGTGACACATGTGCAAGTACCCATTATCCCAGATGCAACTCCCTAAATGTGAATTTTTATTTACCATACGTGAGTTGTTGTAAGCGAGATGTGAGCTTTGATATTCTGTACACGAGAAAGTTTCCTCCATGCGAGCCAGGAATGATAAAAAGTGAGAAAGTTCCCTAGATGAAAGCTAATGCAACCAAATGCAATTTAGGACAGACCAAAAACTATACTCTGATGGTTTTTCAAGTTTTTTCAGTTTTGTCTCAAAGTACGTGAAATTTTTTCTGACAACAAAGTTTGTTTGAGACTTTCCAGAGAGTTGTAAATAGCATGTATGTCAGGGATTGAAATGTATTTCTTGTTTCAAGGAGATTATAATTTTAGTGAGATTTTAGGACACATCAAGAAATTTTTCTTTGTTAAGGTGACTCAAATGCATCCCTATTCCCTAGATTCTAAGCATATAATGAAAATATTTTCTCGTAGACTCAGGTACACACTCACATGCTAATTAAAATATGACCATCACCAAGCACACAATGGCTCTAGTCATAATGTCGTATTATCTGACTCCAAATGTAGCTGAGGGCACAAAATTATGAGTATCTTGGGGCAATTACTATTTGCCTTGCACAAAGATTATCACCCTTTTGAAGATAAACAAGGTAGTTTGACTACAAATGTAGTTTAATTTTTGGCATCCATTCACAATCGCCCCCATAGAATTGCACAAGGAAAAATTGAGGCATATAGCCCTATGAGTACTCAAATGTGTGTAGTCTCGCAAGCAATATTCAAGCGGCTTTGCTCTACACACACTCAAGCATGTTCAAGGAATGATGTAGAAATCCCAGGAACAAAACCGACTAGGTCTTCCAAGGATTTTGCCTACAAGGAAGCATATTGATTATAGTGATTTGGAAGGGTTGGCGTAAACCTTTCCTCACTTGGGTCATCCTGAGAGATTTTTTCCTCAAAAGGCAGGCCCTCTAATGTTTTGAAAGAAAATGCAAAGGATTGGTGAATTAGGAGTCTAGATTTCTGATTCTTCAAAAGAAGAAGAGAATACTATCCTATTCCATGTAGTTTTCTCCCACAAACACACCAAACATGTTCATTTTCCTCAAACTTTATAACTCAAAACTCAATCCCCCATGACGAGTCTTTGATTCTTCAAACTTGGGAAAAAGAGCAAATCCTCTAGTGAGACTAAGTGTTGTGTTTAAGTTTGACTTTTAAATTCCTTTTGTAAGAAAGCATATGAAATAAAATTTTGTCTTGTTCAATTTCCCCAATTTAAGATGATTTGATTTTTCAATTACATTCCCAAAACTAGACAATTTGAGCTTTGTTCATTTTCCCACAAATTTAGTGCTTTTCTTATCTAATTACTATCCGAAAATTAGACAATTTGTTGGTTCAATTTATCCACAATCTTAATGAATAGCTTGTTAAATTACTCTCAAACTTTAGAAAATTTGTTTGGCTTGTTCATTCCCTCAAATTCTCATCAAGTTTTAAACTGACTTTTGAGTTTATGATTTTCCTTAAAGGAAAAGAGCATAATTCTCTAGTCAATTTATCAAATGATGGAAAATGTTCTTAAGTGTGAAAGCATATCAAAATAGAAGTCAAGTTGAGTGATTTGGCAACCTACAACCCACAAGTTAGTAGTTGCTTTCCAAAAACAACAACCTGCAAAAAAATGTTAGGTTGTTCAAAACACAAAAACAAGCATGGTTAGAAGATTAGTGGTTAGACTTTAAAATTTTCAATTCAACCAACCAAATGTGACTCCCTTTACAAAATGTGATCTAAGAATTCCTGCATGCAATTTCCTTTCCTGAATGTGATCTTTTACACTAAAGGTGACACAAGATTTACTTGATGCGAGCTTTCCTCGGATGCGATTCAAGATCTACAGAATGTGATGTCAGAAATCTTGGATGCGATGCTATTTCCTAAATGTGACGATCTTTCCTACGTGCGAGCTTTGGAAAATAAACATGACTCTAGACCTAAAAACATAGAATATGAATTAGCCAAAAAGAAGTTTAAAATGAGGAGAAATCCTAGGATTTTCCCCACGATGGGTGCCAGAAATGTGTGTGTATTTTTTGGACCTGCAAGCTTCAACACAATACTGCAATATGTCATTGCATTAGTGAGATAAACATGAAATATCAAAGGAAAAGCACATATACATCACTAAAATTGACATATTTCTCCCTATCTAAGAAGAGTATTAAACATGCTATAATTTGCCCTCAGATTATGCATAAATTAGTGACACATTCATGCTTAGAATGTAAGATTTAAAGAATGCAAGAAAAATGCTCAAATAAAGTTCATTTTAGAGTTCCCAAATGAAATCTAATGTAATTACTATGAGAAATGAATTAAGAATGCACTTAGAATGTTAGAAATCAGAGCAGCATAAGTTTTCAAATGAAATTCTAAAATTAGGGGCAACACAAGGATGCTTTCAAATTTCTAAGATTATGGGCCCATTGAGCTTAAAATTCATTCCTTTTATAGAAGAATTTGAGGAATGAGAGGCCAGGATTGATTTGTGAAGAGAGGTGGAGATTGAATCCTTGGTGATCCATGTGAGGTGATCTAAGTGATTTAACTCTCATTGGCTAATGGATTGAATTTCCATTTTGCAAGTGAGGAGTTGTAATTAGGAGATTTACTTTAATTCCTTTTTATTAATTACCTTAGCCAGGTATTTATTTATTTTGATTTAATTGATTTGATTTGATTTAACTGGCTCAGGAAATTAATGTAAATTAGTGATAAGATCACTAGGAAATTAAATTTGATTTAAATAAATTGTGCCAATTAATTGAGGAATTATCTTGACATAATTAGGGGTATGATCACACTTAGGGCAAATAGATTCTCTGGTCAGAGAAGACCAAATTAGGGTGGTTACAATTACTATTGATAATCTTGTTGGAAGATTGATTTCTTTTGTGCTAAATAATTTTGACAACAGTATTGTACCATCTATGGAATCCGCATTTATGTCTACTTTGAAAATTGGTAAATCTAGTAGCAAGCACATAATCATAAATAAAAGTGATAGTGATCGTGATAGTGACGATGAGGAACTTGATGAAATTGAAGCTTTAATGGTTAGAAGATTGCATAGACCTAAAGGAAGATATAAAGGTAAACTACCTTTGATATGTTTTAACTATAAAGAGATTGGTCATTTTGCTACAAGATGCCCTAACAGAAAGAATGATGAAAGAAACAATAAATCTAATGACAGAAAGGATGACCGAGACTACATAAACAACCAACAATATGATAGAAGAGATAAACAAGATTACAAAGAAAAGGGAAAGAAGGCTTGTTACATTATTGAAGATAAATATAATGACAGTGGTTCTGATAGTGATGAAGATATTGAGATAGTGTTTGTATCTTTGAAAGATGATTCAGATGAAGATAAAAGGTATGTAGAAACAACACTTATTTCTAAAGTTAGTAAGCATGATATTTGGGTTATTGATAGTGGTTGTACACATAACATGATTGGAGATAAAGGAAAATTTGAATTTATTGAACATTATGATGATGGATCTGTTAGAATGGGAAATGATACACCTTGTCAAGTGAAAGGAAAAGGTACTATAATGTTGAACAATCAAATCAAATGTGACAATGCATATTGGGTAAAAGGACTTAATTACAATCTGTTGAGTGTTTCATAGTTGAATAAAATAGGTCACCAAGTTGCATTTGAGAATAGAAAATCTAGAATCTATGATGGAACAGGAAAGTTGATCGACACTAGTGAACAAGCTAAAGGTAACCTATTCTACCTTGACACCATTGAAACTACTTTCTTATTGGAAAAGAATGAAGATATATTGTTATGGAATTAAAGGTTTTGTCATGTAAATTTTGACAACATGGTTAAGATTAGTAAGAAAATAAAAGTTAGAGGCTCACCGAGCTTATCTAAACCAGACCATGTAATGTGCAAAAATTATTAAATGGGAAAGATGTCAAAATCTAGTTTCAAGAGCAAGAATTTTTTATCTAATGATATTTTGGAGTTAGTTCATAAAACCTATGTGGACCAATGAGAACATAGAGCTATTATGGGGACATATACTTTATTTTATTTATTGATAAATATTCTAGAATGATGACTGTGGTGTTCCTAAAAGAAAAATATGAAACATTTAAGATGTTTAAATAGTACAAAGCTAAAGTGGAAAAAGAAACTGGTAGAGATCTGAAGTGTTTGACATCTGATAGAGGAGGTGAATATATTTCTAATGAGTTCACTAACTTTTGTAATGAGTATGGAATCAAAAGACATGTTTTTGCACCGAGAACACCACAGCAGAATGGAATTGCTGAAAGAAGGAATAGATTAATTGTTGATTGTGCCAGAACACTAATGATTGAAAAGAGTGTTGCACAAACATACTGGAGAGAAGAAGTTAGCACAACTATTTACACACTAAACCAAGTACAACTGAAGAAAGATACAAACAAAACACCTTATGAGCGATGGTATGGTTATACACCTAATGTGAGCTATTTTAGAATATTTGGTAGTCGGTGTTGTATTCTGAAAGATGATCAAAATGGTAAATTTGATTCAAAAAGTGATGAAGGAATATTTATTGGATATTCTACTAAGAGTAAAGCTTACAAATGTTTGAACATATCATCTAAAAAAATCATTGAAAGTGAAAATGTGAAAGTTGATAAATTTGCTAAGCAAAATGATGAGGACAACATGAAAGAACTAGAAGATTACAGTAGATTTGTCTACATGGAAGAACCTGATACTATACTTATGTAGATGCCTAACGTTACCATCCAATAGGGTAATGTCATCGGGCAATAGGTAGCACAGACTGAGAATTGAGAAAATGCTAAAACTAAAGATCATGAACTAGAACACAATGAACCTACAAGAGAAGACAATGAAGAACATAGAGTTGAACCTATACTTGCTAAATACGTGAGAAGACATCATACACAAAATTAGATTATTGGAGATAAAAGAGAAAGCATGATGAAAAGAAGTAAGTTGAGAGACAACACTTGTTTAATTTGTGAATTTGAGTCTAAGAATGTTAGAGATGCATTAGGAAATGAAGAATGGATTAATGCCATGAATGAGGAAATTGAGAAGATACAGAAAAACAAGACATGGACATTAGTACAGAGACTAAGTGATAAAAATATCATTGGTACCAAATGGATATTCAGAAACAAATTGAAGGAGAATGGAGATGTAACCATAAATAAATCAAGATTAGTTTTCAAAGGGTATGCACAAGAAGAAGGAATTGACTATGGAGAAATTTTTGCACCCGTTTCTATACTTGAAGGAGTAAGAATATTGCTTGCATATATAAAGGATTCAAAGTATATCAGATGGGTGTTAAGTCTACATTTTTGAATGGAATACTGGAAGAAGAGGTATACATTGAACATCCTGAAGGATTTGTTGATCCTGATCAGACAAATATGGTATGTAAGTTACACAAAGCTTTATATGGATTGAAACAAGCACCGAGAGCATGGTATGAAAGATTACATTCTTATCTTATAAATATTGGATTTATTAGAACAAGTGATAACAAAAATTTGTATTTGAAAGGAGGAAATGATGATAAGACCCTTATTGTTGAAATATTTGTTGATGGTATTATATTTTGAGGTAATGATAACCTATGCACTTCATTTGATGATGAAATGATGAAAGAATTTGAAATGTTAATGTTTGGAGAGATCAAATTTTTTCTTGGATTGAAAATTTTACAATAGACTACAGGTATCTACATTACTAAATAAAAATACATCAAGGAAGTAGTAAAGACATTCAGAATGGAAGAATCAAAACTAGTCGGAACACCTATGGTGACAGGTGTGTGTGTGTGATTTTATGAACTTGTTAAGAATGACACAACACATCAATAGATCATTTCATTAGTGAAAACAAAGGATTAGCAAGCATAGCAATCACCAAAATTGATCTATTGCTTCCTATCTAGGAGGAGTATGAACAATGACATAATAGCCCTCAGATTATGCATATTTTAATGACATATACAACCTAGAATGAAATATTCAAATGAAACTATAAAGCTTAAATATGATCAAAATCACAAGAAGTATGCTTAAGAAACATGCATCATAAGCTCTAAGAATGAATATTATAAAAATACAAGTGAGGAATAAGCTAAAATGCAATATGAAAGTCCCTAAAATATGAGCAACATAAGTTTTCTCCTTCAATTCTCCAAATATGGGCAGCATAAGAATGCTTTCAACAATTCAAAATTTAGGGCCATTTGAGCTCAAAATCCATCCAATTTATAGAAGAAATGGAGGAAGGGGAGAAGACTCTAGAAGGGAGGCCATTAATGATGATGTAAGACTCATTAATGAGGAGTGTGGAAGAGAATTTGTTAGAGCCATTAATTCTTCATTCATGAAAGCATTAATGAGGTATGGGTGAGGGTTTAAGGTCAGGCTTGAGAACTTTGACTTTAGAGGGAGGGTTGAATTCCTAATCACAAATTTAGGAATGTGACAAGCTTAGGGATAGCTTAGGATTAGGATTAAGGCTTAAGATAGGTGAATAAGGAGATAGAGATGCGAGGAGAGAGAATGAGTGGAGGGGGGATTAGCTAATTAAGGTTAATTAGCTAATTAAGAAGAATTAGCATGTAAGAAGGGGTTGGGATGAGTTTGAACTCATGGTTGGGTAGTTTGAGATTGGTTAGGTTTAGAGGGAATATTAATTAAATGAATTGTTGTAATAGCATAATCACTCAATAATAGGGATTTTAATTAATCACTTAAGCTTTTGATTGCTTTGTAATAATTAATTAGGACTATAGCCAAATTGAATCAATTAGGCTAGGGGATTGATTTTGCAACTGATGAGGTATAATTAGGATTTCATTAATTCCTTTTAAATTAATTACCTTAGCCATGTTTTGATTTCATTTGAATTGAATTGTATTGGCTAAAGAAATTAATGTAAATTAGTGATTAAATCACTTAGGAAATTAAATTTGATTTGGAAGAATTATGCTAGTCGATTGAAGAGTTTGTTGGAGATTTGTTTCTGTGTAGATAGTTGGCTATATGTTTGTCATTGATGACAACATATAATATACAGTAGTGACCTGTGTGTATTTAGAAGTACATATATATTAAGCCTTACATGTTCATTTCTATGTTGTATACATGTTCTAGATGCTATGTGCATACAAGCAGACTCAGTTATTCATTTCCAATTGAGTTATGTTAATCTGTTTTGGCAGTTATAGTTTCTGGAGATTATCTGTTAAGAGTTGACATATTTACATTGTTTATTGAGTTGCACCTATCTTCAGGATATGCGTGTTTGTATTCATGTTCAGTTATGAGTTAATGATGATTATCCAAAGGCGTTAAACATGTTTTAATAGAAGCGTGATGTTTTAGTTAATTTGGTGGAGCCGACTTTGTGAAGCATCACGTCTATTCATTTTGAGTTGCGCGGTATTAATTATGATTGCATGCTTAGTTAAGCTGACAAGAAAGTTTCTGAAGTGTTTCCTACATCCATCGTGACCTTACCCTTTGATGAAGATACATATAGCAGTTCAATTGTGATCGTTAAGTGTGGAGAAAAGGAAAATGAAGTGAAAAAGAAAAGACAGAGAAGAGAAGAAAGTTAGACAATAAAAGTTTAAGATCTTTGTGAAGAAGCAGAAGAAGATTACAATTCATTGGAACTGATCAAGACAACAGGTCTACTCAAACAGTTCATTATCAGATATAGTGTATATCTTCCTTATAGAAGGTTGCATCCTTCATCATTTCAGCAGTGAGCTCTTGTACAGTGTGTCCTCACCCCTAATATGGTTACTTGTAAAAGACTCCTAACAGGGTTTGACCTTTGACCAGGTCTCTATACTTATTGCATTGTAAAGATCAACTCCTAACAGGGTTGCAAGATCTTCTACAAGGATCATTATAAACTAGTACATTTATTTGTGGGTGCTAATTCCCACTGGGGTTTTTATCTAATTTGGTTTTTCCCGTCACCAAAAGTGTGTTGTTCAATTCTATGTTATCTTGTTGAGTTTATGTTTAAATTTATTCTGTACTTAATTGGAAAAATAATTGAATATTGTAGCTAACTGATTCACCCCCCCTCTTAGTTATCTCTTGGGACTATTCCTAACAATTGGTATTAGAGCCAAGTACCTTGGAGAGAAAGCTTAACACCTTAAGGTAGATCATATGGCATACTTCTGAAAAGAGAGTCCTAAGTTTGATGGAGAGAATTATCTTGACTGGAAGAACAAATTGATAACACACCTACAGTGCGTTGGTTTTGATATTTTTTAAATAGCTACACAAGAAGTTGTTTTTCCCTCTCTAAAAGACCTTGCAAAAGATGATGCTACTAATAAACAAAAGGATGTATTCACCGTTAATGCAATTGCCAAGGAATCCCTCATAAGTGCATTATCTGACAGTGAATTCTCTGAGATTAAGAAAGTAGACAAAGCCTACACCATATGGAAGTATTTGGAAGATATGTTTGAAGGAGATATCCAAGCCAAGAATGCATAGAGAAAGACATGGAAAAAGAAGTATAACAACTTAGAGATGCTACCTGAAGAGAACATCAGAGCTTACAATTAGAGGATTAATGAAGAAGTTTCAGGAATCAGATACAATGGTGGAGAAATTTTAGAGGAAGACATAATGGACAAACTGATGACTACATTGATAGCAGACTATGAGAGAAAGATAAATATCGTAGATGAGACTATGCAATTTTTAAAAGACTTCAAGAGAGAGACTTTGATCAAAAAAATCTATGCATTTGAGATATCAATATTGAAGACAGAACATAAAAGTCAAACAGCTTTCAAAGCCTCAGTCCATAATAAGAAATCCTTGAGCAGCACTAGTAATAAAGAAAAAGAAGAAGTGGATACAAAACTAGAATAAATCATTGCTATGATTGCCAAGAAAGAAAGAAAACGTAAAGGAAAATATGAAGGAAAGCTACCATTCAAATGTTTTTCATGCAACAAAGTTGGTCATTTTGCATCTAAGTGTCCTACAAGAGTCAAGAAGTTCAGATCAGATTACAAGCCCAAATATACTAAGGAATGCTATCATGCTGAAGAAGGTGTAACTGATGATGATTCAGGAGAAGATGAAATTGGATTTGTTTCCATCAAAGACATTGAGAAAATGCTTGAATAAATGGACAATGAAGATGACAAGAAAGCACAAGAGTTAGCATTAGTTTCCAAAGAAGACATCAGAACTGGCTAGATCATTGACAGTGGATGCTCACATCACATGATAGGAGACAAAGATAGATTTGTACATCTGGATAGGTACAAAGGTGGTATGGTCAGATTTGGAGATAACACTCCCAAACCTATCATAGGGAGAGGTTTTATCACCTTATATGGAAATAAAAAGACACGTGATTTTATTTATGTCGATGGTTTACATCATAACCTACTAAGTGTTGGACAATTACTTGACAAAGGATATCAGTTGGAATTCAAAGACAACAAGTGCATCATTAACAACAAACAAGGAGATATGATTGTTAGAATAGTCCCAAAGGATAACTGAGAGGGGGGGTGAATCAATTATTAGTTACTTTAGTCCCTTTTTACTTCTTTAACATTAGTGTACAACAAAGTAAATGCATAATCAGATAACATAGTACTCAACACACAATTTGATTACGGGGAAACCAAATGGTAAAAACCCCGATCAGAATTAGCACCCACAATAAACTATACTTGTTTGTAGTAATCCCTGTTAGAAGATATTTCAACCCTATTAGGAGTTGTACAATACAATGCAATAATTATAGTGACTTGGTTAAGGGTCGAACCCTATTAGGAGTCTTTTACAAATAACCTTGTTAGGGGTGGTGGACTCACTGTCCAAAAGCTCACTGCTTGATGGTGAAGGCTACAACCTTCTGATTAACAGATATGCACTATATCTGATGATGAACTGTAGAGTAGACCTATTGTCTTGATTAGTTCTAGTGTATTACAATCTTTCAATTCTTCTTCACATAGACCCTTGATGAATGAACCAACTGTGATAATCTGCTCTGTACATCTTTCTTCACATTTCATATCATTCACACTTGGCGTATCACAATTGAACTACTATAAGTATCTTCTCCAAATTAGAAGGTCATGTCAGCTCTTAGAAGCACTTCATCAATATCTTAGTCAGCTTAACTAAGCATGCAAACAATATTAAGTCTACGCAAGTCAATGCTGAACAGACGCGACGCTTCACTGAGTTGGCCTCACCAAATTAACCATAACTTTGCAATCATCTTGAAACACATTTGGTACCTTTGGATTTGTATCAAAAACTCATAACCAAACATGAATATACACACACATATCCTAAAGATAGGCACAACTCATGTAACATGTTATATACGTCGGCCCTAAACAGTTATACATCCAGAATTGTAACTGCTAATAATAGAATTGCATAACTTTACTGAAACATCATATCTGGATATGCGTGTATGAACAAAACATAATAAATATGTATCTATCCATGCAAGTATTCATGTCATCATTCAGATAAGTTCATATAGAATTACTACTATGTGTTATATGTTGTCATCAATGACAAACATACAAACAATCAACTGCTCAGAATCAAATCTCCAACAATCTCCCCCTTTGACATTGATGTCAACATATGATATCAAAAACATCCTCTATTCATGGTGTCCTCTTTATTTTACAATCTTCTCAATATCCTCATCAAAGATTCCTCTAAACTGTTGTAGTTCCTCTGTATGAGTTTTTGTTCCTTCTATATACTCCCTCAGAGTATATTATCCCCCTTAGTACATTCTCCTCCTTACTATATACTCCCCCTTTGACATAAATGGAAAAGGGCGCCATAGTTCTTTAGGCACAGGTACTACTCCAGAAGTAGAGTAGTCAACCATTCATCAGTCACATAATGACTGATGTCTTTGCTGCTTCTTCTAAACAGACTTAGGAGAGGGAATTACTCCCAACTTCTCCCTGAGATACTCAAAAGTATCCATTGATAAGGGCTTTGTGAAAATATCTGCCAACTGTTCTTTGGTGTTCACATAGTCCAATTTAACTTCTTTGTATGCAACCTTTTCTCTTAAGAAATGGTACTTGATTTCTACGTGTTTTGTCTTTGCATGCATCATAGGGTTCTTAGACATGTTGATAGTGCTAGTATTATCACAATGAATGACAATAGGATAATCAACCTGAATGCCAAAGTCTTTTACCATCTGCTTGATCCAAACCATAGTTGAATAGTTCAGTGCTGCTGCAACATATTTAGCTTCTGTTGTTGACTGAGAATTACAGTTTTGCTTCTTGCTTATCCAAGAAACCAACCTATCTCCAAGGAATACTTCTCCTCCTGAAGTGCTCTTTCTGTCATCAATACAACCTACCCAATCTGCATCTATATAAACATGTAGCTTTACATTCTCTGATTTAGGATACCATAAACCATAGTCTATAGTCCCTTTTAGATATCTGAATATTCTTTTGACTACCATTAGGTGACTTTGCTTGGGTTCAGCTGCAAATCTTCCAACAATGCCAAATGCATTAGATATGTCAGGTCTAGATTGAGTTAGATAAATGAGTTTACCAATCATAGATTTGTATAATGTCTTGTCAATTGTTGTGGAGTCATCATCTTTTGAAATCTTTCTTCCTATTATCATGGGAGTGCATACTGGTTTACAATCTTCCATCTGAAAAGTCTTCAGTATTTCCTTCACATATTTAGACTGATTAATAAATATACCTTTATCTATTTGCTTTACATTTAATCCCAAAAATTATTTTATGGGACCAATCATACTCATTTCAAATTCATTATGCATTTCTTTTGTAAATGCTTTACTAAGCTTGTCATTACCTCCAAAGTTAATGTCATCAACAAATATAGCAACTAACAATAATCCATCAAGTGTTTCTCTTGTGAATAGGTTATAATCTGCTGCTCCTTTCTTGAATCCAATCTTGGTAAGATAACCATCAAGTCTCTCATACCAAGCTGTTGGGGCATGTTTAAGACCATAGAGTGCTTTCTTCAATTTTCATACCATGTCTGGTTCATCTGAAAGACTAAATCCTTTAGGTTGTTCAATGTAGACTTCTTCATTCAAATCACCATTCAGAAAAGCTGATTTTACATCCATTTAATATACTTTAAAGTCTTTGACTGTTGCATATGCCAAGAACAACTTTATGGCTTCCAATCTGCTTATAGGGGAAAATGTATCAGTGTAGTCTATTCCTTCTCTCTATTCATGTCCCTTGCATACCAATCTTTCTTTGTTTCTAACTACTGTACCATCTTCATTCATCTTGTTTCTAAATACCCACTTTGTTCCAATCACATTTTTGTCACTGGGTCTGGGGACCAATTCCCATGTTTTATTTCTGATTATTTGATCTAATTCTTCTTTCATTGCATTCTTCCAATCAGAATCATTACAAGCATCTTCAACACTTAAGGGTTCAATCTATGAAAGTAAACATACCTCTTCATCCACTGCTAGAATT
>MU223082.1:1747045-1763152 GCA_018584345.1 Thuja plicata | reverse complement strand
GAGACAAAAATGCAAGAATTATTTAATTGAAAGAGTGGATTATTGCCACATGAGTGACCTTTCATATTGAATTATGGAATTCTTTTTGAGGATAATCCATTCAATCAATTAAATAACTATTCAATTCTTTTTGATGTGTATTAGCTAGAGGGGGTGGAATTAATTTAATTTAAAAGCACTCTGGACTTTAGAATTAAATCAATTAATCATAGGGATTTTTAGCTAATAAACTTTGATAATTTAGGAATTAAATATGATGTCAGATTTATGCAAATTTAGGTTTTCTGCATTTGAGACTAAGTCCATTAAAGTCAATTAGGAGAAGAATTTGCCTAGTACAATAGGACTTCGATGATGAGAAAATTGAAGGAACGCACAAAAATTGATTAGGATTATAAGGTGCCAATTTTGGGGTGTTACATTTTGTCCCTCTTTGAATTGATGTGCGAGCAGTGCATTGATTCAAAGAATAGTCTGATGTGAAGATGAAGATTTTGGAAGTCTAGCTAAGGTTGCCAATACACCGATCAGATTGAGAAGCAGAATCATCCGAGAGAAGATCAAAATCGGGGTTAGATTGCCCCAATGTCCACTGATAGCTGATGAAGATCTAGGAATGTCTCCAGAATCAGGGTTAGATTGCCCCAATATTAAGATTAGCCTTTCGAGATCCAAGTTAGGTTGCCTAGATAATGGTCTAAAGAGCTTTTGAGAACCATCTTTAGAATGAAGCATAACTTTCAGGAATTGGGGTTAGATTACCCCACTACCTAATAAGATTTCAAGAATCATCTTCAAAATGAAGCTTGATCCTTGAGGATCCAAGTTAGATTTCTCAGATACCTAGAAAGATAAGATGACAAGATGCGAGACATCAAGATGCCCCTAGAGATTCAAGATCATGGAATATCCAATTTTGACCATAAGGTACGAAAAACTGAATATGCCCCAAGTGATGAGATGCCCCTAGCGATGGGGACTTTTGTTTCAGATCAGACTAATGCAAAAAGATTTAATGATGCAATCATCCTGCCCCCTCGGGAGTGAAATCAAAAGATGACACATCATAAAGATGAGAGTGAGAAATCGCAAATAGAAGTAAGTTCAAAGATCTAGAGAGATCCAGAGATAGATCAAGAGAAGACAGAATCGATTTGGAGCGATCAGGGAGTCCTACTGACTAGGTTTGACCATAGTTGACTTTGATGAAAAGATTGCAGAAGCCAAGAAAATGATGACTAGAGATGATTCTGACAAGAAAGTGACGTCAGAAAGTTGACTGCACAAGCGTCTGATCGCGTCGGTCCCAAAATTTTAAAGTGTGATTTTGAGCTACTTAGGAGTGTCAGATTTTGATTTCGATCATGAAAATAGATTCATAACGGTCCATTTAGCCAAGCGTGCAATTTTAGCAAAAAATAGAGCACTTTGAAAAATTAGGTCAAAGGCTATATAAGGCCCAGAGGGGTCATTTTCAAATCATTATTCACTTTTGACTTTAGCGATGGCGAGGGCTCTAGCTGACATTGATAGCATTCCCGTGCATCTACACTGATTCGAGTGCTCCCGACGACACAACTGGCCCTCGGAGTATGACGCACCTATAAGTAATCGCAACCTAATCCTGAATTTCAAATTTTTTTATCAATTTATAGCATTTTAACATGTTTTAAGCCTTTTTAAATATTCTCACATCCAATCTCGTGTGAGGAGACAGTTTCCTCACGCTGGCCTAGGTCTCCTTTCACACGAGGATTTAGAATCCTCACGTGGGTCAAGGGTTCCTCGCACGAGCCCCTCCCCTATGCTTGCGCGAAGAGCGCGCTTGCACCGCACGAGATTTCTAAAATCTCATGCAGGAAGACATCCCGTCTTGTGCGAATCAAAAAGTTCGTGTGGGAAAAGAGTTTCCTCGCATGGGAAACTTGCCAAAATTCAAAAGTTGTCATTTTTCTATGTCGCAGATTCAGCCAATTGCAATATCTCAAAATTGTGTTTAGGATAGGTCCATAGCTATATTTGTTTTCTTTGCTTTGAAAAACCATCATGTTGAGGTACTGATCTAATTTTGTTGCTTGCTTTGCAGGTTGACCTCCCTGACATCGGTTTTCGATCACATCATCATGTCATGGGTGAGATACTTCAGAGGCTATCAGATGCTGATGGTGCCCACATTGACGGGTTAGGATTGACTTACCTTCATGATGTACCTAATATTCAGGTAAATCATGGCTTAGTGGGTGCCCTAGTTGAGCGTTTCCATTCAGAGACGAACACCTTTCACTTGCCATAGGGGGAGACAACAATTACTCCTGAGGATATATACAGGATTTTGAGAGTGCCTTTCCACGAAGCTCACGTGGAGTACAACACACAACCTAGAGTAGGTACAATGGCTTTGAGGGAAATTTTCTAGGATGATTTGGTGATGGGTCAGGCAATCTCATGGGAGGAGTTGATTCGCGGTTACGAAAGAGATCACCCACTGGAGGTCGTATTAGCACTTTGCCTGAGTTGTCACTTGGTTCCTGATCGTGGTCAACACAGGTTAGAGTGCGGTTGGGAGGCATGTTACAGAGGATGTTGGCCGCTCCTGTAGTTACTTTCGGATGGGGGGAGTGTATGCTTGCTCAAATGTACCACGAGATGCATGAGATTGTGTATCGAGGTGCATGTACCATGGCGGTAGGAGTCATCATTCTTCAGATCTGGGCTTGGGAGCACCTTCCCATATGCAAGCCGATATTTCATGACACATGGTAACCTTTAGAGTCATACATATATAGGTACGCAGGTCCGAAGACCCATCCTACGCTAGGTAAGATAGAGTAGTGGAGAGCACAGATAGATGACATGGCCGCAATCATATGGTGGCCTTGGATAGCCACTAAGGTGTGGGATGATGCTCATCATGAGTTATCATATATGTTTTGTTCACGTCCTTTGATCAGGCGTACCATCACTATCATTGAGTGCTTATTTCTCACATGGGTATTGCGCCAATTCGGGAGACCACATGATTTATCTCAAGAGTTTTGTGCCTATGCCCAATTAGTCGATGAGACGAAGAAGGGTTGGCAAAGACAGCTCGATAGGGGCCGCAATATGATAGATGCCCGAGTACCACCAGCCAGGTGAGATTATATGGCCACAGTGATGAATGCAGGTATGACACCTACATACAGAGATCATATGTTAGCACATCCATTCCATAGATTTACAGAACCAGTTGGTCTGATACCTCATGTATAGCAGGTGGTACGACCACCAGCGTAGCAACAGGTGCCTCCTTAGGTACAACAACCATAGGTACATCAGCCACCCTTACAGTAGCAGGAGAGGGTTGTATGACCGAGGACATCTCAGACTAATATTCCCATTAGACCGATGGGATCAGATGCAGGTGCTGGGCCCAGTGACAGTCAGGATAGAGCTGTTGAGAAGGGAGATGATACCATCATGGTTGATGTTGTTTTGACTGATCCACTAGCAGGCGGACAAGTAGCATAGTTGCAAGAGGCACTCCGGAGGGTCCGAGAGAGAGCTAGATAGTCATAGAGGGAGCGTGATGACCTCCATACGCAGGTGATTATTTAAGAGATGCGAATATCTGAGCGAGACCGAGAGATCCGAGAGTTACGAGAGGCATTGGAAAGATCACAGATAGAGACTAGATATGAGGCTTCTCAGGCATCTTATTACTATGTTGCTTACAATATTGCAGTACCTGAGGCAACGGATTAGATTCAGCCATTTTCTAAGTATGCTGGAGCACAGGCCGCTCCACCGGGACCACCTCCACCAGGTCCACCTCCACTGGGTGGTTAGATGAGATACCTTGACATACATATTGTACCACCATTTTGACATATTGTGCTCGAGTAGCACCCTTGTACATCTTGACTGATTGATATATATATATATGAGCTCAATTTTGGCATCATTGTACTTGTTTATATATTGCTTTAGATTTGTATGTCTTATGAGATGTTTTCTTATATGATTTAGATGTATGTATTAGAAATGTATGCCATGAATGAATATGCACATGTTTTATTGATGTATGAATGAATGCAGTGTAATGATAGATGTTAGATGGATAAATGTTATGTATGATTTGATTTATGCTTATAATGGATGCACATGTTTATGGATATATAAATGCAAATGAATATATGGAAATGCACTTTTTGGAAATGAATGTAATGCAATGAATGCAATGATACTAATCATCTCATGCAGGATATCGCAATATACAATAGGTACTAACCAAAAGAATAATAATGAAGATCGAGAGCGAGGACCAAACGTTTGTGCAGTCGAGAGGAAGCCATGATGAAAGATAAGGACCTTTGAAGAATGAGAAGACAATGAAGAGAGCACCAAAACTATCGCAATGCAAGCCTAAAATGTGAATGCAAGCCTATAATGCAAATGCAAGCCTAAGAAATGCAACCCTAGGACTTGGTTGTTGGACTCATCGTATTTGTCATCATCGAGTACTTTTGGATCATCAGAGTCAATACAATCCTTACTGGTGCCGCTGCGACCATAAGAATCTGAATATGACTTTCATCAGATAAAATGTAGGAAACCAACATAAGCACCAAGGCACAAAAGCCAAGGTGACCTGAACATTGTTTCCAGTTTGATATAGTAAGAGTTCTCAAGAAAACAAACAAAGAAATAACAGTCAAGGAGATTATTCTGACCTCCCCTTGGTGTACAAATAAACAAGATCGAGGGATGTGAGGCTTTTCCACCTTAATGCAGAAGCTCTTATCACATACACCCTATTTATTTGACGTTGTTGGATCATCAAAACCACACCAACAAGCACTAGACAAAGAAAATATCAGTGAAATTCATAAGAATAGACAACATACAAAGAAAGAGTCAATCATATCTTAGCATGTTTCAAGGCTTACAAATGTGCCTATGTTTGGAGTGTTGAAAAACACCGTCGTGCTTGTGAGTGCAATGTGTTTGATTGCTATCAAGAGATGTTTACATGTGAGATATGCAACGTGTGTTGAAAAACACAGATGTGTCCAAAGAGAGTGTTAAAAAATACTGTTTGATTAAGGTGTTGAGAAACACCAATTTGTGCCAGTAGAGAGTTGTCATTTGACAAGATTACTGACTCAAGTGTAAATCGAAGAGTGATAGAAGTGGGGAACCATTCCCCCAAGTAACAAACAAGTTGAAGTCAAACATGCAGATAGCGAGATGATGGGAGAAATCTTAGTAATAGCGACAGTAGGCAGACTCAGTGAGAACCACTAGTGACTGTCATGAGAGAGATTCTCAAGAAAAAAGATTGATAATGAGATCTAGGCATCAGCAGGTAGATGCAGTGAGAACCAATGGTGACTGATGCAAAAGAGAGTCTCAAGGAGAGATGAAGTGTTACAAAGCATCGGCAGGCAGACGCAGTGAGAACCACTAGTGACCGATGCAAGAGGAGAGAGACTCCAACCGATAAGACAATGCCCCCTAGACAAGGAACATGCCCCTGAGTGTGACTAGTTTCAATCCATGTGAGGTCAAGAAAAATCTTGAAGATGACTAAGAGAAGAAGCATGAGCACACTAAAGAAGGAAAGAAAACTAAAGCGAGAAAGCAAACTGAAGCAAGAAAGTAGAATAGCAAATGCGAGAAAGCCAAGAGATGCTGCGACAGATAGAGCATTGCAGAACAAGAGGCGCCTGTTTACTACGTTTTCACCATCTTGGAAGAAATTCTATTTTTGCTACCGTGATTCCTGTGTACCAGGTTTTCATCAATGGCACATTTTTCTCTTTTTTTCTTTTTTTGTATTTTCATTTTTTCAATTTTTTTGTACTTTTCTTTTTTTGATTTTTTTTGTATTTTTTTATTTTTTTTGGTGTTATCAAGGCGCCTGTTTACCAGGTTTTCACCAGGATAATAGATACATCAAAGTGCCTGTTTGCCAGGTTTTCACTAAGATGATCATTTTTTCAGGACATTTTATAATTTTTAAGATTTTTTTAGAATAAAGCATGTACATGAGCATGCAAAAGATATCTCAACTATATAATTTCTTCAGGTGAAGAGCATTGATGGGCTCTTTGAGTTGTTCACCCTCTATAGTGGAGATCTGATAGGCACTAGACCCAAATACTGCAGTAATAATATAAGGACCAAGCCAATTTGGCTCAAATTTGCCTTTCTGAATTTTTTGTTGCTGATTCTTGTAACGAAACTCAGGTGCGAAAACAGCTTCCTACGCTAATCTCTATAGGAAAGTATTGTGCAAATTCTTTTAAATCCTTACAATTTCAGATTCGTTAACTAATTTAACAAAGATATTGCAACCACATACCATGCATACAGAAAAATAGAGAATGAAACAATGATATACCCTGGGGAAACCTTTCGGAAAAAAACCCCAGCACTCCAAAACCTGCACAATGTATTGATCAAAATTATTACAGCTTACAATACACTTGCAATGCAAGTTCTTTCAGAAGATTTCAAAACCCTTGAAGACAAATCACAGCAGCATAAAATGTTCCAACAATACACTCACATCACTACTCTTTGCAACCCTAAAAAATGCTTATATCATGCGCTTCACTTTTTAGGGCTACTCCCAAAGATAACCGTAGTAGGGTTTTACCATTCTCCGAGAAAATAGGAAACCTGAACCCCATGATTGGGGAAGAGTGTACAGTACTCAAATTTATCAGTTGCCACATGTCTTCACCTGTCATTGAATCTTCCTGAAATAGCTCTTACGTGTCATAGGAATCCGTCATAACCGTTTTAGCCATGATCTCCTTACAAACAATTCAAGATGCTGACACATCAACATTATTTGCAAGAAATACATTTTACAAAACAAATAATAAGAATAGGAATTATCCAAGGTTTAGACACCTTATCCCTAACAATTCTTAGGGTTCTCCCTTAGGACAAGATCACCCATTTGGAAAACTCTTGGTCTAAACTTCTTGTTATAGCTCTTAGATATCCTCTTTTGATATGCTCTAAGATGATCGAATGCCACCTTCCGACATTCATCCAGTAGTTCCAGCTCTTGTAGCTGAGATATTCTGATGTCATCATTGGTGATGAGGCCTTTCAGAGAGACTCGCAAGGTAGGAATCTCAACCTCAATAGGCAGTACTACATCTGCACCATAGACTAAAGCAAAGGGTGTGGCCCCTGTTGGAGTTCTTATACTGGTGCGATAGGCCCATAAAGCTGGATTATTCTAGATATGTCAATCTCATCTAGATTTATGTACTGTACGGTGTAGGATCTTGAGAATTGTCTTGTTGGAAGCTTCAGCCTGTCCATTACCCTAAGGATAATAAATAGACGGCCAGTGTTGAATAATCTTGAACTTAGTGCAAAAATTTGTCAAATCTTTGTTCTTGAATTGTCCCCCATTATCAGTGATTATAGAGGAGGGTACACCATATCTACATATAATGTAATTTAGTATAAACATGGCAACAGACTTGCTGTCAGCTACACTGAGAGGTACTGCCTCAACCCGTTTAGTTAAATAATCCATAGCGGTGATGATGTATTTATGTCCTCTAGAGGAAGACGGATATATCTGACCTACTAAGTCGAAAGCCCACTGTTGAAATGGCCAGAAATTAATGAAGGGAATCAGCTCCTTGGCTAGAGCATGAATCAGATTACCATGTAGTTGACACTGTTTGCAAGACTTAGCAAACTGTGTAGCTTCCTTTTACATATCAGGCCAATAATAAGCAGCTCTAATAAGTTTATGAGCCAGTGTTAGACCATTTGAGTGAGAACCACAAATGCCTTCATGTACCTCTTCTAACGCACATTTGGACTCATCAGGTTCTAGACACCTAAGGAGGGTACTGTCTAGACCTCATCTATACAAGTCATTTGCTATGATGACATACCATGAAGCACTGCGGATTAGGTGACATTTTTCATTTATAGTATATGTGTCAGGAATGATTTGGTCATGAAGATAAGAATAGATGTGATGGTAGCAGGATGAATCATGTCCAATGACTGGACAGATCATCCGGGAGTCAGGAGAGTCATAGGCAGTGTGGCATAACGTCTCCACTAGGAACTTGTGTCTGAAATCATTCTACAACATTTGTAACATAGAAGCCAGAGTAGCCATAGCATCAGCTGCTTTATTATCTGCCCTGGGAATTTTTTGAAAAGTAACATGTGCAAAATATTTCTTAAGGCTGTCAACCATCTTTTTATAGGGTACTAGCTTTTCATCTTTCATCTGATAGATGTTGTTCACTTGATTGATAACCAATTGTGAGTCTCCAAAGACTTTAAGCTCATCAACTTGCCATTCAATAGCGATCTTTAGCCCATTGATCAAAGCTTCATACTCAGCAGTGTTATTGGTACAAGGAAACATCATTTTGTATGCCTTTGGTAAGGAATACCGTTGAGGTGTAATAAACAAAATTCCAGCTCCTGACCCCTGTTGGGTGAATGATCCATCAAAGAACATTGTCCACGTCTGATGCATGAGAAGCATGATGGACTCATTTGGAAATTCAATGTGCAATGGTTGATGATCTACTAGAGGTGTTTGTGCCAACTGATCTGCAATCGCCTATACTTTAATGGATTTTCTCTCAACATATTCAATATCAAACTCACTAAGGAGCATGACCCATTTAGCTAGTCTACCTGTGAGGGTAGCTTTACTGAGTAAGTATTTCAATGGATCAATTTTTGTGATTAACCTTGTAGTGTGAGCCAACATGTAGTGTCGTAACTTCTAGAAAGCAAACACCACTACTAAGCAAGCCTTCTCAATAATGGAATAATTCATTTCATAAGAGACCAATGTTCTACTGATGTAATAAATGGCTCTTTCTTTATTATTTTGATCTTCTTGGGCCAATAGAGCACTCAGAGATGTTTCCATAGCTGAGATATATAAGATCAAGGGATTCCCCTGAATAGGAGGCATCAACACAGGCAGGTTAGCTAGATATTGTTTGATCTGTTGAAAGCCTTGTTCACATTCCTTGTTCCATTCATAAGTCACACCTTTATGCAGAGTTTTGGTGAATGGTTGTGACTTGTCAACTAGTTGCGATATGAAACACTTGATAGATTGGAGCCGACCTTTTAGACCTCTTATTTGTTTGATATTATGATGTGGAGGCATTTCTATAAAATCTTGTACCTTTGTTGGATCCACCTTGATTCCCTTTAAAGAGATGATATAGCTAAGTAATTTTCCTGAAGTAACCCCAAATGCACATTTCTTAGGGTTAAGATGCAGCCTAAATTTTTCCATACGATCTAGTATAGGACCTGGATCAATAATATGTGTCTTTATGTTCATACTTTTAGTGAGTGTGTCATCCACATAGTCCTGCATCATCCTATGCATCATATCATGAAAGATGGTAGTGACAACTCTTTGATAAGTAGCTCCAACATTTTTTAGACCAAAAGGAATAACATTCTAATAGAATGTACCCCATGCGCAAGTAAAAGAAGTTTTCTCTTGGTCCTCTGGCACAATTTTGATTTGATTATAGCTAGAAAATCCATCCATTAGTGAATACATCTCATATCCTATTGTCATATCCATGATCATGTCAATATTGGGAAGTGGAAAATCATCCTTTGGACATGCCAAATTTAAGTCTCTAAAGTCAATGCAGGCTCTAATAGATTTGTCATGTTTAGTCATTGGGACTATATTAGAGATCCACTCTGCATAATCAATTGTTCGGATGAACCCAACTTTTAGAAGTTTTTCCAATTCTACCTTGATCAGTAGAGCCACATGTGGATGCATCTTTCTAAGTTTTTGTTTGACCGGTTTCACACCTAGAGCTATTGATAAGTGATGCATGATGAGATCAAGATCCACACCCGGCATGTTAGAATATGTCCATGCAAAATTTATCTTTTTCTCCTGGAAGAAGTCTGTGAATTTGTTAAGTTCCTCTATAGATAATGATTTGGCCACGTGAATGATGTGTGGATTTTCTTATGTTCCCAGATTTATTAGCTGAGTTGGCTCAATTAACACTGATGAGCATTCTTGGAAGTGACTCAGAAGTGCATCAAGTATCTCATCCTCAGGCACCTCAGAGAGGTTTTCACCTTCAGATACGTCTTTTCTTTTTACTTTTTTTTGGATCTGATACTTCCACAATGTGGTTTTCACCATCAGAGCACCTATTTTTTCTTCTTTTAATTTTGTGACTAAGATACTTGATGTCAGCCTCGGTCATGTTGACACTTTCTTCACTGGTGGAGGAAATCACAAGTTCAACAGCGTGAAGGTAGCAGGCTAGAGTGTAATCATTCTAGAATGTAAGGACTTCACTGGATGAAGAAGGGGAATTCTAGTCTATTAACTTAGGATGTTGGAGTGAAAGAGATGTAACGGGTTCAAGTGCGTTCACAGTATTGTCATCAAAAGCATTAACTAGCAAGATGAGAGCTAAATCGATCTCATCCAAAGGTATGTTTGAATCTTGCTAACCCCTAACAACTAAAGTAGAAGACATGTTAATGTTTATGGACTCAGACTTGTTAGACCTTTCACTAGACCCCTCACTTACATCGAGAAGTTTTCCATAAGATCCTTCTGACAAACTATCAAACTCATATTCATGAGAGTCTATATCCAAACTCTGACTTGGGTGCTTGCACCATGAAGGTTTAGGAGTTCTTGCAATACCATCCTGTTCTCATGCCAACCGTTCCTAAAACTCTGGTGGTACGTATCTTTCACCTTGGAATTTAGGATCTTGCAACACTTTCCATTGTTCATAGGTTAGTGCATCAAGTGGAGTAGTTTTATCAGAATCATTATCACTCTCAGCTGTATTGACATGTGGTACAAAATTATCTAGCTCAGCAAAGAATGTTGCCAGGTCTGGAGGAATGGGATAAGGAAAGAAATCCTTATTGGAGCTATCTTCTATGGCATCGACTGCAGCTGTGCCTCAGGTTCTAGTGAAGGTTCTACTTTTGGCACAAATTTATTGATCCCTAGATGGAACGGGATCTTTTTGAAACCTAAACCAACGGTGTCTTTTGTCTTTTGACTTATAGCTTGAATAGGTTCCAATAACCCATTACCATTCACCCCTATTGGGCCACTCCCTTTGTACCCAAAACATTTCATAATTTTAAGACCTTCATTGTTGGGATTCAGTTCACGAGCTGGGGTAGTCTATTCAGCTATGTTCTTTCCTTTGCAAAGCCAAGCCTTAATATCTATTTCCTCATCTTCATCTTCTAATTGTGTAGAAGACCATACAAAGACACCATCATAAACTACCTCAGGAGGAGAAGAAGATCTATTTTTCTCAGAAGGTCTCCCATAAGAATGAGGAGATGGAGGTAGAGCTGCTAAAGATAGCATGGGTTCTATTTGATATCCTCCCATGCCTATGTCTATGATTTTCAGGGTTTGTTCCATGTCTCTAAGTTTGGCATCATAGATTTTTGTGTATTCTCTATTTGTTTGAACAAGACTATCAGCTGATTGAGTGAGCGCATTACAAGAAGAGCCCATACTAGCAGGAATTTTCACCTCTGCGCCTTGAAAATAAAACTTAATACACTGATGGTATGTGGAAGGAACCGCTTGCATCTCATGGATCCACGGTCTCCCTAGCAAGATATTATACACAAGAGGAAGGTCTAGCACCTGACATGTGATGTCTCTTTCAACTGGTCCAACCTGAATGGGTAGCACAACTAGACCTTTAGATTTTATCTCTTCTTCATCATAGGCCTTAATGGTAATTCTTTTGTGGGAATCTATGAGATCCTCGCCATAACCTAGCTGAGCAAGAAAATGAGCAGAGCAAATATTGAGACCAGCATCATTATCAATGAGGACGTGGTGAACTAGCTATTTACCAATCATGACTTCTATGTGCAGAGGATCATTATGCGGGTGACTAATTGAGTGATCATCTTCTTTAGAGAAGGACAAATAATGTGGTGAAGTCAAGTGACCCACCATGGATTGAAACTAATCCAGATTGATATCTTTGGGGACATTAGCTTCTATGAGAGCTTTGTCCAGAATCTGCCTATGAGCAGGCGAGATCTTCAATAGCTCAAAGATAGTTATCTAAGCATTGGTTCTTTGAAGCTAGTCAAGAACGCTATAACCAGTAGTAGGAGGCATAGGGACTGCCTTCGTGGTCTTATTCGTAGAGCTAACAACAGTTTTATCTACAGTTTGTTTTGGCGTGGATGCAGTAACAGGAGGGTCAGGACCCTTGATAGTGATTCTAGAATGAGATCTAGTAACAATGTTCATGCAATCTTGAGATGTTTTAGATTCAGATAATCGAGACCCTGGGCCTCTCAAGACAAATGGGCCTTTGGGTTTAGAAGCATTCCCATTCCCCTTGCTAGTAAACATGTTACAATATTCCACTTCCACAGGCTCAATCATGTTGATCACATTCTCATAAGTGGTATGTGCGTAGTTAACTTTGGCATTATTATTTTGAGTGTTGGAGGACTCGCCTTCTCATTATGAGGAAAGGGATCTTTAAATGCTTGATTATCCAAATTCTTGTTATGATTCTCCACAATGATAACCTTGTTGTCAATCAAATCTTGGACTTTATGATGCAATTGAAGACATGTAGCAGTCTTATGACCTTTGTTTTGGTGGTAGTCATAGTACACATTCTCATTCCACCATTGAGGTCATGGTTGCTGATTGTATAGACGTTTCTCCAAAGGATCAAGAATCTAATTTTGCACCAAAGTTTTGAAAACCACATCAAGCGATTCTCCCAAAGAAGTAAATTCATGCTTGGGTCATGGTGCCCAAGGTTTGTTGCAAGAAAATCTAGAAGGTTTTTTAGTATTGATTGTAGCCTTTTCAACATCTTTGGTCGCTTGTATACCAGAGGTGAGATTGAAGACTGGTTTTGAAGGAGTTTGAGTCACGTTATCGACCACCCCATCATTCACAACCCTATTTTTGTTGGAAAACTTCCCTTTATCTTTGTTGTAATATGAGGAACCTTGTTTGTTATCTTTATTCAAGGTCAATTCACCTTTTTTAACCATAAATGATTCTATCCTCATAGCTTGTTTTATCATGCTATCAAAATTAAGAGGACCCTGAATTTGTACTTGATACCCAAAATCAGGGGTGAGATTATCCAAGAAGATATCAAGTTTCTCAGATTCGGGTATTTTGTGAGGGTACTTAGTGCAAAGTTGTCTCCATCTTTGGAGAAACATCAAGAATAGCTCCCCTTGCCTTTGCTTGAGGTTGCAAAGGTCCCTTATGTTGACAGGATGTTGAATATTGTGAGAATAGTGTTGTATGAAGAGATTAGCAATCTCATCAAAAGTCTTGATGCCAGTGGGTAGTCACGAGAACCACTCCATGGCAGGTCCACCCAAACTTCATGGAAAAAGATGCATCAAATATGTTTGATCATGTAGAAAATCCATCAACAAGGCACCAAATTCTCTTAAATGATCATGAGGAATAGTGGTACCCAGATACTTATCATATTTGGGAAGCTCTACACCTTTGGGAAAAGGTGGTATAAAAATACTCCTATCAAAAGGAAATGGACATATGCTTTCCATTGTGAACTGTTGCGTGGGTTTGTCCTTATCCTTCATAAGTTGGCTGATTTTCCCTTGCATGTCTTGAATTATTTTATGCAATTTGGAGGTCTCACTTTCCTCTTCTTTAGCTACAAGAGTTTCCACTTGGAAGTTTGTGGGTAATTTAACTCCTTGTTTTTCTAAATCTAGAAAGTATTTTTATTTGTCTTTCACAAGGAGTATTTCCATCATTTTGATGAGAGCTTTATTAGACTTTGCAGCATCTATGTCATTTTGAGTTATTGGGTCATCATCATTACCAAGAATTTCATAAATGCTCTGAGTCTGATCTTGACCCTAGTGATGCTCTTCTTGCTGACCTTGCTCATTTTGGGATTGATCGTTACCTCCGTTATATTGATAATCGAAAGGGGTTGCCATGTTAATGTGAGATTGCGTCGTGTGCACCTCTTCAGTATGAGCGTGAGTATCGCATTGAGAACTCATAGTCAATGTATTTCTTAGTGAATCAAAAGGATTGATATTTTTGAAAGGATCACTAAGGAAACGAGGGTCGTTAATAGGATCAACCCAAATAGGTGACTTCTTATAGCCTTGTTGATATGAAAGAAATGGATTATGCTGATCTTGAAACAAAGGATTAGAACAAAACTGAAGCACTAGTTTCTGATTTGGACTCGAATCGATACTGAACGCGGAAGAGGAATGTGAGGATCCCTCTTGACTATCAAGTTAAATGATGGGTTCAGAATGAACTTTTCCTTGATCATGAGGTTTACTTCTACCTACTCTAGAACTACGAATGGGAAAAATAATGTCGCTCCTAGTTGTAATAGGCATAGATGAAGATGAAATGAGAGGAAACTTAAGATCTGACTCAAAACTCTATCTCTAGAGATATAAAAAAAATAGGTAATAGGCTAGAATAGCCAAGGTGTGAGATGCACCTCACATGAATCGTCGAGAGTATGGCTAGAACAGTTGAGATATTATGAAAATTGTGTTGCAAGGTATGAAAACACAAAAATATAGGATAGAGACAAAGAGACAAGACAAGTTTTAGTAATAATTAGTCAGTTCACAACTCAAAATGACCAGTTTCAGACTGCAGACAACAGGGAAACAAGCAATCAGACCCCAGACAAAAGTCAGATCAGGCAGAAAATTCACCAGTTAATGGGAAAAATCTTGCTATTTTGAATGTCAGGATATAGATTTGTGTGAGGAAATGCCTCACTATGTAAGAAAGTGCTAAACTTTGCGCAAGAAAATGCCAGCTTGCGTGAGAAAGTGTTAGGTTTCTAAAAGTTTCCCGTGAGAAAACACTAAATTTTGATAGACAGACTTAATTTTTGAGGTAAAAACCAGATTTTGAGACATAGTGAGAACTATTCTCTAACAAAATTTCCAGGTTTGGGATAGTTTTATGATGATACAAATCAGAAATCTTTGTTTCAAGGTGACAAGCATTCGTTTACAAACATGAAGTTTCAATCAAGCAGTGGTGACACAAGTAGTAGTAGTAAACAGTTCTACCAAGGACAAAGCAACTTGGAAGAATTTTGGGAGTCTTTGTTTGATGATGATTTGGACAGTTTAAGACTCAAGAATAAACACTCAATTATCCCTACAAAGAAAATTGGTTGAGAAGACAAAATTTGTGCCCCGCTATCTTATGCGTATGCGTGCACCTCACACAACAGTGTCACCCTCGAAAGAGTGCCCATGTTTTTGGTGTTTCTAAGGACTAAGTCTATATGTTTGAAGGTTACTCTTAAAGTAGGGGCCAGTTTCATATACCACTTCAAGCATCCAGGTGTATACCTATGTCTAGAATCTATGGGAGAGATTCTTCCCTCTCCCTACACACAGATTATGTCTCCTTTCGAAGGTGAACCGGGTAGGCATCTAACAAAGAGAGTGTTTAGTGGGCTTCCATTCATAATAACCTTCAGTGCCTCTAATATAGAGTTGGGGCCTTGCATCCACACCAACACTTGGAATTCATACACCCTTGCAAGCAAGGCTGGGAGCGGAACCGCTCAGTACGACAAACAAGGCTTTCTCACAATGATAGTCAAAATCATGAGAAAGAAGTTACCATGGCTTTGGAGTCTTTGGACTCAATAAAGAAGACTTTATTATAGTGAGGTGAAATCACCGATGGTAGGTGTGTATTCACTTGGGTCATTCCCAGAGGTTCAACTTCTGATAGGCACTCTAAAGGTGACACAACTTGGTTCGGATTCAAGGGTTTGATTTTATGATTCTCTCAGAGAGAGAAGAGCATACTTCTCTACCTTTTCACCTTACCCAAACGCATCAAGCATATTCATCACTGAGATAGTTTCACTCCACCAAATCCATAAGCCTTTGGGTTTCCGATTATGTCAAAGAGAGAAGAGCATAATCCCCTAACAAGTAGAAGTGCTAAAGATTCGCTATCTTGCTTTGCTTCCCCAAGTATCCGTCATGCTAGCAACATCTGGGTCTCAGTTTCATCCATGGGCATCACTT
>MU223082.1:1731796-1746995 GCA_018584345.1 Thuja plicata | reverse complement strand
TTCATCCATGGGCATCACTTCCATGTAATGAAGAGCCTATTCCCCTACTTTTCTATCGGGATCCTTACAAAATTTTAACAAAGCCCTATTTAAACTATGTGAATGAAAAATAGTAAACAAACACAACATTTTTTAAATATGCCTTTGACAATCGTCCTGCAAGCAAACTGTTAGAAAGTGTTTTTATGATTCTTTGACAAGAAAACCTGCAAACCACTGTTATGCTACAGTAGAAATCAGAAATAGAAAATCATAGCAGAGAGTAAATATCAGAAAAGAATAACAGCAAATTACAAATTCTAGATTTTAAATGTCTGCCTGCTAAATTTCATGCAAGAAAGTACTTCGCTACGCGTGAGAAAGTGCTTTGAGCCACGTGAGCTTTCTATTCTTCATGTGAGAGAGTGCTATAGAGAGCAAAACTTCACATGGTTCAAAGTAAAATGTCACATGATAATCCGTACCAATGTTGTACAGACGTACGACAGAGTTCCAATCACTGTCAAAAAAGTTGCAGAGTTCCAATCACTGTCAAAAAAGTTTAGAAATGAGGCCAGAAATCATTTTTTCTGCCCCATGGTGGGTGCCAAAATGTGTGTGCTTGAATGTGACCTATAAATCAAGCACAAACTCAACATAGTCCTTACACAATCGTTTAATTCACAAAGACAAACATGAACTATTCATCTTGCAAATTTGATTGTAGTGACTTGTTACCTCCTAATTAGTTGGGGATGTCAAATTTACTCTCAGAACGAGAGCCAACAACCTAACCATTGCTAACATGGAGGATTTCTAAAGCATGAGAAGTAATGAAATTTCCATTTATCTATGAAATGGAATGCAATTAATCTATGAAATCAAATTGCAATTAATCTAGTAATGAAATTGCAACTAATCTATGAAACCTTGAAAGATGATGAAATTGAGATGTTAGATATGTAAATGAATTGCATTAAAAATAAACATATCATTAATCCAAATTGAAATTAATCTAATTATGCAATTAAGCTCAAAAGCATGAAATAGTCAATGCAAATTTCACTATAAATTTGATGCTCTCCAATTCATCCTCTCAAATGAAGAAAAAGAGATCTAATATATAGAAAACCATGGAAAGAGGGTGAAGAGTTTCTTGAAAAGAAATGGTTGTCTCTTCACTTCCATTTGAGACAAAAATGCAAAAATTATTTAATTGAAAGAGTGGATTATTGCAATATGGGTGACCTTTCATATTGAATTATGGAATTCTTTTTGAGGATAATCCATTCAATCAATTAAATAACTATTCAATTCCTTTTGATGTGTATTAGCTAAAGGGGGTGGAATTAATTTAATTTAAAAGCACTATGGACTTTAGAATTAAATCAATTAATCATAGGGATTTTTAGCTAATAAACTTTGATAATTTAGGAATTAAATATGATGTCAGATTTATGCAAATTTAGGTTTTCTGCATTTGAGACTAAGTCAATTAAAGTCAATTAGGAGAAGAATTTACCTAGTACAATAGGACTTCAATGATGAGAAAATTTAAGGAACGCACCAAAATTGATTAGGATTATAAGGTGCCAATTTTGGGGTGTTACAACAACATATATTATACAGCAGTGACCTATGTGTATTTATCAGTATGGATATATTAATCCTTGTGTGTTCATTTATATGTTGTATACATGTTCTAGATGCTATGTGCATACACGTAGACTCAATTATGCATTTCCAATTGAGTTATGTTAATCTATTTTGGCAGTTACAATTTCTGGAGATTATCTGTTAAGAGCTGATGTATTTACATTATTTCTTGAGTTGCACCTATCTTCGGGATATGTGTGTTTGTATTCATGTTTAGTTATGAGTTAATGATTATTATCCAAAGGTGCTAAACATGTTTTAACAGAAGCATGGTGTTTTAGTTAATTTGGTGGAGCCAAATTTGTGAAGTGTCACATCTATTCATTTTGAGTTGCACGATTTTAATTATGATTGTGTGCTTAGTTAAGCCGACAAGAAATTTGCTGAAGTGTTTCCTACAGTCATCATGACCTTACCCTTTGATGAAGATACATATAGTAGTTCAATTGTGATTGTTAAGTGTGGAGAAAAGGAAAATGAAGTGAAAAAGAAAAGACAGAGAAGAGCAAAAATTTAGACAGTAAAATTTTAAGATCTATGTGCAGAAGAAGAAGAAGATTACAATTCATTGGAACTGATCAAGATAGTAGGTCTACTCAAACAGTTCATTATTATAAATAGTGTATATTTGCCTTATAGAAGGTTGCAGCCTTCATCATTTGAGCAGTGAGCTCTTGGACAGTGTGTCCTCACCCCTAACAGGGTTACTTGTAAAAGACTCCTAACAAGGTCCAATCTTTGACCAGGTCTCTATACTTATTGTATTGTAAAAATCAACTCCTAACAGGGTTGAAAGATCTTCTAACAAGGATCATTATAAACTAGTACAGTTATTTGTGGGTGCTAATTCCCATCGGGTTTTTTACCTAATTTGGTTTTCCCCGTCACCAAAAGTGTGTTGTTCAATTATGTGTTATCTTGTTGATTTTATGTTTAAAGTTATTATGTTCTTAACTGGAAAAAGAATTGAATCTTGTAGATAACTGATTCACTCCCCCTCTCAGTTATCTCTTGGGACTATTCCTAATAGATTTGTCTTTACGTAATTGGGGGTATAATAACACTTACGGAAAATAGGTTCTATGGTCAGAGCAAACCAAATTAGGGTGGTTACATTCGCCCCTCTTTGAATTGATGTGCGAGCAACGCATTGATTCCAAGAAATTTTTTTGATGTTGACTTCAGAAAGTTTGAGAATTTTTCTCATGATTGAATGAAAATTCTTGATGAGATCACTCTCGCACTTGATTAAACTAAACTGATAGAATTGACTTTGAACTTGATCGAACAAAGGTCAATAAACAAAGATCTTAAAGATACCAATTCTGAACTTGGTTGTCGTCCAAAGATTGATAATACTGATTCCAAACTTGGTTGTCATCCAAAAGTCAGTATGAATTAGCTGCCAGGAGCTTAATAAGAATCTAAGAAAAAGTAGACATAAGATATCCATCTTGTGAGAACTGAAGCCTTTAATCCAACAGTTCTGACTTAGTCAAGGAACCATCGTGCCTTTATTTTTTTGATAATGAAGTCATTTTTAATGTTCGAGAAAGAATTTGATTGATGATAGTGTGATCATTCCCCCTCGGGAACAAAATTGAAGGAAAGAATAAAATCTCTCTGTTGAAATGATGTATCACTTGCATGGGGCAGTTAGATCAAGGAAAGAATGGATTAGAAGAAGTGAAGAAATGAAGGTGTGTTTAGAGAAAACACACGTTTAGAAATGATAGATCAAAGATTTCAGGAATCATTGATTATGTATTTAACTTGGATTTTGAATGAATTAAAAATAGAAATGATTTTGAGCTCAATTATTTATGTTGTTCTGTCAAATGAATCATGCAACCTCTAAATGCATCTATATGCATACTCTTAGGACTGTCACTGATTTGTATACATTGTAACATTTTATCATCATTGGGCACTTTTGGAGTGGATACCACCTAATAGTACAACTGTCACTAATACCCACTGATATTATGAAAGTATGAATACTATGTTTATTGGATGCAATGTCAGAAATAAACTTAGGCATCAAGGCATAGGAGCCAAGATGACAAGTTAGTTATCTCCTTTTATTATATCAGATTTTGTTCAAGTGGAATATAAGATACATGACCCGTAATGACCTTGAAAATTCATATCCTTGGGTACATCATGTAGCGTACATTGTAGTGAGAATCTAATTTTTAGAAAATAGAAAAGGAAATTGTTTGAACCTCACCGTAGTTTACACATAACAAAGATCAAGATATATGCGGCTATCCACTCATGTTGGAAGCTCTTACCATAAACATCCAAGTTAGGTGAAATTTATAGGATCACTCAGAAAAATCACCATACACAAAAAACTAAGAAAATGTTATGCCCCCTTCCCTTGTGACTCTTTGTCTTTGCGCAGACATCATGGAGTAACTTGGAAGACATAAAAACCATCAATTGAGAATCAATCAAAGAGAACTCATAACTAATTATATGCCCCTAGTTAAAGCATCATCGGAACATAAAAGAGTCATAATCAAACCAAGATCAAACTATGTGCTTAAGTAGTACTGAGAAATACTACTAATTCATTTTTCAAGTGCAGTAGAGATTCATCAATCAGAATTTGGAAATGTAAGAAATATGTTCCATGTCTATGTATAAATTTGTCTTTTTTTGCAATCCAATGTAGTGCTTAGGGACACCGTTTAGGTTAGTGCAATATTTGTGCCAGATAGGTGGTTTGGAAAGTAGCACCCATGTTTCGTGAAAGTGACAGTTTGGTACAAGTGTCGAGAAGCATTGTATCACAAGACAGACCATCCTAGGATGACCCAGTAGATGCAACCTAACATGCTAGCAAAGATGCCCATAGTAAAGAATGACTTATTCCCTAAGACATAAATGTAGACAAATCCCAAGCAAGGATAAGAAATTTGTGAGGAAACAAAATCAAATCTTAGCACAAGTGTAATTGTGAAGGCCTAGTATCAGTAATGCATTGATAGATAGAGTGCAGAATACAAGTGATGCCTGATTGCTAGGTTTTCACCACTTGGCAAAACTTTCTCATTCTTTTTGCTACCAAGATGCCTGTTTTACCAGGTTTTCATTAAGACACTTTTCACTTTTTCAATTTTTTTTTCTATTTTTGATTTCTTGAATGTTTTTGTAGTATTAAGGTGCCTGTTTTCTAGGTTTTCACCAAGGATACCTTTCTTTGGGATTTTTTCCAATGTTTTTGGATTTCTTCAGGATCAATTTTCTAATTTTTTTGGTATTTTCTGAGTTTTTCACTGTACAGGCTCTGCTTAGCCAAACATCAAGCGTAAAACCACTTCAAATGTAGATTATTAATGGGATCTAGGAGAACATCTCCCTTAGGCATAGCTAGTTGATAAGCTCTAGTCCAAAAAGTTGTAGTAATGACATAAGGTCCCAGCCAGTTTGGTCCAAACTTTCCCTTTTGTTCTTTGTTAGGCTGGTTCTTAGGATTCTCTTTTAGAATGAGATCCCCCACTTGAAAGTGTCATGGTTTGACCTTTTTATTGTACCCTTTTGACATGCCTTTTTGGTACACTTTTAGATGATCGAATGCCTGTTGTCTGCGTTCATCAAGTAAGTCTAAATAATTTACCTAATCAACGTAGTATTTCTCATCAGTAACAAGACCTTGTAAAGATACCCGCAAAGATGGGATTTCAACCTCAATAGGTAGTACTTCTTCAGTGCCATAGACTAGGGAAAATGGTGTGGCTCCTATTGGTGTTATGATGCTTGTTCTGTAGGCCCAAAGTGCCAGATTTAATTATAAATGCCAGTCTCTGCCAGACTTACTCATAGTTCTGTGTAGGATCTTGAGAATATTCTTATTAGATGCCTCAGCCTGTCCATTACCTTGAGGATAATAGATTGAGGAACACTGCTAAGTAATGTGAAAGTGTGTGCAAAGGTTTTTGATGTCTTGGTTTTTAAATTGGCCCTTATTCTCTGTTACAATTGAAGAGGGTATCCCATATCTACAAATAATGTAGTTCAATATGAACATAGCCACCTATTTTCTAGTGTCTTTGATTAGTGGCAAGACTTTGACCCACTTCGTGAAATACTCAGTGGTCGTAATGATGAACTTGTCTCCATTTGAAGAATTAGGATATATGTGTCCAACCAAGTCAAAGGCCCATTTCTGAAATGGCCAATGTGATATGAATGGTATGAGCTTTCTGGCAGGAGCATGGATAAGATTTCCATGTGTTTGGCATTTATGACATGTTTTGGAAAAGTGATAGCATCTTTTTCCATTGTAGGCTAGTAATAGCCTACTCTGAGTAGTTTCTTAGCTAATGAAAAACCATTTGAATGTGATCTACATACACCTTCATGGACTTCTTTTAATGCACATCCAACTCTTCGTGTTCTAAACATCTAAGAAGTGTACCATCAAGACCTCATCTATATAAGTTATTAGTAATGAGGACATAACGTGATGTTGTCCTAATCAAGGCTCATTTTTATTGTGGGATATATAATTAGGTATGGTTTGGTCAGTTAGGTAAGAAATGATATTAGCATACCGAGATTGGTCTTGGGAATTCAAAGCACAAATTACTTGCTATTCGGGTGTATCAAAGGTTGGATAAGATAATTCTTCCACCAAGAAGTCATAGCAGAATTGATGTTCCTCTAATTGTAATATGGATGCCAATGTAGCCATAGCATTTGTAGCTTTATTCTCTGTTCTGGGTACTTGCTGGAATGTGATGAAGACAAAGTACTTCTTTAAGTCATCAACCAGTTTCTTGTAGGGCATCAACTTCTCATCTTTCGTCTAATAATCTCCATTTACTTGATTGATAATGAGTTGGGAGTCATCATACACATGTAACTTTACAATCTTCCATTCAATAGCAATTTTAAGACCATTTACCAATGCTTCATATTCAGAAATGTTATTTGTGCATGGAAACATCAATTTGTAGGAATTGGGTATTTTGTAGCCTTGAGGAGTTATGAATAGAAATCCTGCTCTAGAGCCTTGTTGTGTGAAAGAACCATCAAAGTACATTTTCCATGGATACTCAGTTAGATGCATGATTGTCTCATCTAGGAACTCAATTCTTAAAGGTTCATCATCTTGGAGTGGTGAATCATCCAATCGATCTGTGAGGACTTGTCCTTTAATAGCCCTTATGTCCACATATTCAATGTCAAATTCACTCAGAATGAGGACCCACTTTGCTAGAAGTCCTGTTAATGTTGTCTTTCTTAGGAGGTACTTTAAAGGATCTATCTTTTCAATGAGCCTTATTCTATGTGATAGCATGTAATGTCTCAATTTTTTTGATGCAAAGACAACTGCTAAGCATGCTTTTTCAATTACATTGTAATTGAGCTCATAAGACACTAGTGTTCTACTGATGTAGTAGATTGCTCTTTATTTCTTAGTTTCATCCTCTTGTGCTAGCAATAATCCCAGTGATGTGGTTGTAGCTGAAATATATAGGAGTAATGGCTTTCCATGGATGGGTGCCATAAGAATAGGAGGAGTAGCCAGGTACTATTTTAATTCTTTGAATTTGGCTTCACAATGTTCATGCCATTTGAAGGTGACACCTTTGTGTAGTAATTTGGTAAAGGGTTGTGCTATGTCTGCAAGTTGTGACATGAACCTCCTGATTGATTGGAGTCTCCCTTGTAATGTCCTCATTTGACTAATGTTGCATGGAGGATTTATTTATAGTATAGCTTTGACTTTTCCAAGGTCTACCTCAATTCCTTTTGTTGAAACAATAAACCCTAAGAGCTTTCCTGATTGGACCCAAAAGGCACATTTCTTTGGATTGAGCCTGAGTTGAAATTGCTCCATACAATCCAATATCCTCCTTAAGTCATCAATATGAGTATTCCATTCTTTTGATATAGCTAAGGTATCATCTACGTAATCCTCCATGTTTTTATGCATCATATCATGGAATATAGTGGTCATTTCTCTTTGATATGTAGCACCTGCATTCTTTAACCCAAACATCATAAGGTTCCAACAAAAGGTTCCCCATGCACATGTAAATGCGGTCTAATCTTGATCTTTAGGAGCAATTTAAATTTGGTTATAGCCTGAGAAGCCATCCATGAGTGAGTACATTTGGTAGCCTACTATGAGGTCTATGATCATATCAATATTAGGCAGTGGAAAATCATCTTTAGGACATGCCTTGTTTAAATCTCTGAAGTCTATATAGATCCTGATAGATTTATCTGATTTAGATACTGGGACCACATTAGAAATCCATCCTACATAAGCGATGACTATGATGAATCTAGATTTCAATAATTTCTCTAGCTCTGATTTTACCAATAATACAACATGAGGATGCATCTTTCTTAGTTTTTGTTTCACGGGTTTGATTCCAGGAGCTATAGATAAATGGTGCATTATCAATTCAGGATCTAGGCCAGGCATATCAGTGTAAGACCATGCAAAGTTGATCTTTTTCTCTTTCAAAAATTCAGTGAATTGTGTCTTCTCCTCATCTAAAAAATATTGTTCTAGGTGAACAATTTGAGGATCTTCAGTTGTGCCCAAGTTAATTGGTTGTGTTGGTTCTATTAGAACTGAAGATCTTTCTTGAAAGTTCTCAGGGAGGATATCAAGAATCTCATCTTTTGGCACCTCTGAGAGGTTTTCACCATTAGATACATCTTTTTTTTTACTATTTTAGAATCTGACACTGCCACAACGTGGTTTTCACCATCAGTTCTTTTCTTCTTTTTATTTTTCAATTTGTGACTGAGAAACTTGATATCCTCATGTGACATATTCACACTCCTTGCATTAGTGGAAGAAGGGTAAGGTTCACAAGCATTTATATAGCAAGCTAAAGTGTATTCATTAGGGAAGTTGAGGATAGGAGTAGGATTTGTATTAGTCCAATCAATTAGGTCTAGGTTTATTAAAGACAAGGATTCAGATCTTGGGAAGGACAGCATCGCGTAAGCATCAAGACTATTAACTAACATGACATATTCTGTTAAGTCTATATTGTCGATGTTTAGATCAATAAGAGTTAGATTGTCAACATAGAATTCATTTTTAGTTACATGTGGACCAAACTCTAGTGAATCATCAATGGAACTTTCATCTTCATCTCTCTGTAAAAGGATGCTCCTTGCTTGTAGTCTTTGAATTTCTTCGAGGTCTAGGAGAACACCAGTTTCTTCATCAATGAGTGGGGGAAGGGATACCTCCTCTGCTTCAGGAATATCAAAATTGATAGGATTGGTGTTAGAGTGTTCCCCATGTTCTGATGGAGCTACAAACATGTGAATTACATCTATTTCAATGTCCTCCATGGCAACAGATAGCTCATCCCACTCATAATCATGGGAGTCTGTTATTTCATCATCAGACCTGTTCAAGAATTTAGCAATAGTTACCTGATGTACTCTATTAGATACTTGTAGATCAAAGTGTGGTACATCAAGGACATGTGAAATTGTGACTAAATTCCCCCGGGTTAGGATGTAAATCTTGTTTTTGAGGTGTGTCTTTAGTAGATGTTGTTATCAATGGTACTGCTGGATTATCTTATGTTGTTTCTTCTATCTCTTGAATAGTAGCTGGTGGTAACAAAGGGATATGAGTGTCTTGTAGTACCTCAAAGCTTGGCACATACCTTTCTCTTTGATATTCATGATTTGATGTACCGATATGTAATAACCTCTCATAGGACCATTGTTTAGGTTTTGTTTCTTCTGCTTCATCACTCCCATTGTCAAAGATCGGACTATCCCTTGAAGAAGGGTCTTCAGATTTATTATTGAAACCTAGCCCTATTTTATCTTTGGTATTTCTGAATTATATGTGTACAGGTTCAATAAGGCCTTTTCCTTTGTCACCTAAAGGTCATTTTCCTTTATATCTCATTTGTTTGAGTAGATCGTATTCTTTACCATACTTTTTCGAGGATATTTCCACATGTTTTACCTCAGCTTCCTTTGGTTCTCCCTTGTAAAGATAGGCCAAGACTACATGTTCTTCTATGTTATCTTCAGGAGAGGTAGATGCTTTAACCATTCCAGTTGATTTGTGAATTTATAGCGCTCGAGATGCAGTAGGTGCGAATGATGAGGATGGTTTTCCATAGGATCTTGGTGATACTGGAAGTTCTGTTAAAGACGGGGTCATGTCTAGCTTGTATTCTCCCATACCTATTTCTTCAAGTTTTAAGTTCTTTCCAAAGCCTTTCATAACAATGTCTTTGGTATTCTCAGGAAAAATCTTGTTTGTATCTTCCTTGTTATGCGGGACCATACTACCTGCCTTAATATTGTTGCAAGTATAATTGGCATCTGCAAGAATTGTCACTTCCACCCCATTATGTGGGAATTTGATACACTGGTGGTAAGTAGATGACACAACTTTCATTTCATGGATCCAGAGTCTCCCTAACAGTATGTTGTAAGCCAATGGTAGATCTAGAACTTGACATATGACATTCCTTTCAACTAGCTCAATTTTGATGGGTAGAACAATGAGACCTTTAGAGGATCTCTCTTCTTCATCATAAGCTTTGATAGTGATTTTTCTTCTAGAATCAATGGTTTTCTCTGAGAGACCCAATTTCCTGATTACATTAAGGTTACATATGTTTAACCTTGCGCCTCTATCTATCAATACATGTCTAAGATGGGATTTATGAATGAGGACTTCAATATGAAGGGGTTGATTATGTGAATGTGTTAATGATTTATCATCTTCCTCTGAAAAAGAGAGGTAATGTGGTACTGAGATGTGATTAACCATTGCTTGGAATTTGTCTACATCAAGGTCCTTTGGCACATTTTCAGCATGTAGGGCTTGTTCAAAGATTTCCCTATGCACTGAGGAAATTTTAAGCAACTAAAAAATGGAAATTTGAGCAAAGGTTCGTTGCAACTGATCCACCAAGTTATACTTTATTGCTGGAATAGTAACTGTTTGTTTTGCTACTGGCTTGGGGATAGTGACAATGGGTATTTTGGAAGTTGATGCTGGTTTTGATGAGGAATTGGGTCCTTTGATTGTGACTTTTGCTTGACTTTGGGTCACCGCATTGGATTGTGAAGATGTTTTTTGAACACCTTTGATAGTGACCACATTAATTTATTCAGTTTTAATGTCTAGCATATTAATCACATCATCATTTTTAGAGTAGGCGTAGTTCACTTCATTTCCTTTTCCTTTAGATGCTTCTCCTTTCTTGTAATTAGGGAATGGCTTGTTAAATGTTGTATGATCTTAGTTAGTGGTGTGTCCTTCCACTTTGACCTTGCCTCCTTCAATAAGGTCTTTAATAACATGTTTGAGTTTAAGACAATTGTTAGTCTTGTGCCCTTTGTTCTTGTGAAATACACAATAAGAATCAACCTACCTATCCTATCCCATTGGAATCAATACAACATCAACCAAGTGATTCTGACTGACATCAAGTGATATCCAATCATCATCAACACATCAATAAAATTTTATCAATTATCAAATTCTCTCATGAATGGGGAATTTTCAAATTGATTTTATCAGGAAATGAAACTCAATTTCCCAAACTCAACCAAATCATCCAAACATCATCTTGATTCATTTCCCGAGGGGGCATCATATCCACATCAAAGATTCAAATCAAGGATTCACATTAGAGTTTGTTTTTCATCATCAGGGGAAACATCCTATCAATCAACTCAAATCTCTATCAAACATCAATTGAAATATGGGGCATTGAAATTTAAAACTATCATCAGTGGGGTATTCTGCACCTTTTCAAATCAGTTTTGCATCAAGGAATCACATCAATCTTTGCATCAGGGTCTCAAATCAAGTTTTGCATCTTGAATCAGGTTCTACATCTAAAATTAGGGTTATTCTCACATCAAGTTTTCAATCATCATATTAGGTTTTGTATCAATCAATCAGGCATCAAATCAAAGAATCAGGACATCAAATTTTCTTTGAATCAATGTGCTTTGCACATCAACTCAAAGAGGGGCATTTGTAGACACCTAAATTTGGTCAGGTGTTTCCTAATCAATCAAACTTGCTCTAAATCTCATCAAATTTCTCTAAATCAAATAAAAAAGGACTAAATCAATTCAAATGGACATTTATTAAATCAAATTGGGACAAAATCAAATTTAATCAAAGGATCAATTAACAATGACATCAATTAATTAAATATAAGTCTAAAGGGATTAATCAAACTATATAATTGATTTTAGTCAATTAATTGTATAGTTTAAATAAACAATCAAATCCAACCTATACCCCTACATGGCTAATTTAATTAATTGATTGAATTAATAAATCCTAATATCTTTCAACATGAATTTGAGGAACCATTGAGAATTGAGAAGGCAAAGCACATCCATCACTCCAAATTTTTCATCTCTACCACTCATTTGACCCTTTTGAATCTCAATCACTCATTCTTGTCATCTTATCCCAAGCTTTGAGACAATCATTTAAATTGTCCCCCCATTTGAAACCATTTGAAAGCCTCTCACCCAACCAAGGCTAAACCATGATCAATTGACTCCACCCCCTACACTTGGGAAAATCCTATAAATAGAAATCATTTTGTAAGCATAAACAATCCTAGACATTTGAATGCAAAGCATCCATACTATAGTAATTTTGAGAGTAATTGAGAACATTTTCAAAGCAATTTGAGCAATAGAAAAGCATAATTTGAGAGCATTTGAGTGAATTGTTGAGGCAATTTGAGAGAATTTGCGCACTAGATAGGCATATCAATATCATTTTCTCATTCTAGGACTGTCACTAGTAGATATTTAAGTTGAGATCTCTCTATTAGCATGCTTAGTTAGAGATACATGCGATGCTTAATGATTTCCTTTCAATTCTTATCTTAGTTGTTGATATTTTCCATAGAATTGTTAGGAAATAAACTAATCTCATGAAGGTGTAAAAATCACACACACATTAGTATTTAGCAAACATTAGAAAATTTGGAAAGGAAATGGACAATCTTGAGATTAAAAAAAAACTAAGGCTAAAAGGTGGATAGGGCTAGTTGCCTAAAATTTGAAATTTTGGAAAGGGAGGGGACAAGTTTGCAATAAAAAATATCATATTGTGGGAAAATGGTTAGATGGATTTGGATTGAGCATTTGAGAATTAAAATTAATTCACTAAATACCTTCAAATACTCACACATAGCATCAACCTACATCGAATGTTTGTTTCTTTGGCTCAAGGATAAAAGGTGGATAGGAGTAGTTGGATAAAACTTGAAATTTTGGAAAGCAAGGGGATAAATTAGTGCTAAAAACAATCTAACTATGGGAAAATGGTTAGATGTAGGTGGCTAATGGATATAATATCATAAAATAAGTGAATATGACAAATATGGGGAACAATGTACATGTAAGGATAATACATTTTGTATGGAAGAGAATCAAGAATAGTGAAATGAATCTAGAATTTCACACATATATATGTATATACATGCACACACACATAGATACATACATGTATATGTAAATGTACATGTACATCTATATGTATAGGTACATCTACACATAAAAATACACATACACATGCACATGCATGGGTATGTATCTTTACACACACACACACACACACACACACATGTATACTCAAAATAGAAACAAAACTCAATAAAATCTATTGTTTGCATCGGGGATAGAGAGACAGGAGGACAAAGGGGATAAGTTTGGGGACACTGGGTGAATGATGTCGAGGGGCGGTGGGGGAGCGGTGTTGTATATACTATATACTATACATATATTACTTGAAATACTAGTTATGAAAAGATTCATAAGAAGTAAAATAGAAAAATTTTAAATACTAAATACTTTAATACTAAACAATGAATATTTAATAGTGATAAAATATTAGAATACTATATAAAATTTCAATTTGATAAATTAAATTGTCAAACAACAAATGGAAGATTTCTATTATATCAAAAATAGCATAAAGATGATTACAATGAGTAGTATGATATAAAAACAAGTACAAAATGTCAAAATCTAGAGAAGGGAGACCTTTAATTATCTCTCAAGGAACACTTCTCCCCATCACTAGAGCTTATTAAAGTGGGTATACCACATGAACTTGATCGGTGTACAATTTCTCCATGAATTTTTCATTTGTTTTTAAATTTGAAAGTGGGGGTTTGGGGGCAACAACCCCTAGTGGTTTTAAGGGGTATTTTTGCATGGCCTTTGTATTCTTAATTTTTAAAGCATTTTTCCCTAAAATTGACGTGTTTGAACTCCCTTGGAAACGCAACATTTTTTATCTTTTTGCATGTAAACCCACTTAAGAAATTGTCCATCATTGTGGAATGCGCAGATGTCTTTGAAATTGTCAAGAGACACCTAGGAATCCCCCACACTATTTTGGGGACATCGTGACATCCCCTTATTTTGGTGGTGGATGTCTCGGGGATGTCCTCATCCTGGGAATGTGGGGATCTAGGAGTTGAGACATGTCCTTGTTTAACTCTATGTACACAATTTGATTTCAATGAATATCTCATTTTTTATATTCATCAAAGAAAAATAATATTACAAAGAAAATACACACACAAACATACTCAAAATAGAAACAAAACTCAATAATATATATGTACAAAGTTTGACTTCAATGAATATCTCAATTTTAATTCATCAAAGAAAAATAAGATTAGAAAGAAAATAATATCTCAATTTTTTTTTTACTTTTAAGTCCTTTTCACATTTCATTGGAAATTCCTCCATATTTAAAATAAAACAAAACTTAGGAAAACTTTTAGCAATAATGTCAAGCATGTGGGGCTTGTTTGACAAAAATAATGAGGGCAAAGTGTTAGTGTGCTTTAATAATGACAAAATAGTATATTGAATGTCTTTAAATACTCACACATAACAACAACCTACATAGAATGTTTTTTCAGTTGGCTTAAGGCTAAAATGTGGATATGAGTAGTTGGCTAAAATTTTGTAAGGAAACTCAGGTGCGGAAACAGCTTCCTACGCTAATCTCTATAGGAAAGTATTTTACAAATTCTTTTAAACCCTTACAATTTCAAATTCGTTAACTACTTTAACAAAGATATTGCAACCATATACCATGAATATAGAAAAATAGAGAATGACACAATGATATACCCTAGGGAAACCTTTCGGTAAAAACCCCAGCACTCCAAAACCTGCACAATGTATTGATCAAAACTATTGCAGCTTACAATACACTTGCAATGCAAGTTCTTTCAGAAGATTTCAAAACCCTTGAAGAAAAATCACGGCAGCATAAAATGTTTCAACAATACACTCGCATCACTTGCTCTTCGCAACCCTAAAAAATGCTTATATCATGCGCTTCACTTTTTAGGGCTACTCCTAGAGATAACCGTATTAGGGTTTTACCATTCTCTGAGAAAATAGGAAGATTGTACAGTACTCAAATTTATCAGTTGCCACATGTCTTCACCTGTCATTGAATCTTCCTGACATAGCTCTTACGTGTCATAGGAATCCATCATAACCGTTTTAGCCATGATCTCCTTACACACAATTC
>MU223082.1:1710644-1727520 GCA_018584345.1 Thuja plicata | reverse complement strand
ACTCCCACTCAAACTTGAGATCAGCTCAAAAAACCCTACCCAACAACTAGGATCAAAAGTTGATCAAGCTCTGATACCACTTGTAAGGAAACTCAGGTGCGGAAACAGCTTCCTACGCTAATCTCTGTAGGAAAGTATTGTGCAAATTCTTTTAAACCCTTACAATTTCAGATTTGTTAACTACTTTAACAAAGATATTGCAACCATATACCATGCATACAGAAAAATAGAGAATGACACAATGATATACCCTGGGGAAACCTTTCGGTAAAAAACCCAGCACTCCAAAACCTGCACAATGTATTGATCAAAACTATTGCAGCTTACAATACACTTGCAATGCAAGTTCTTTCAAAAGATTTCAAAACCCTTGAAGATAAATCACAGCAGCATAAAATGTTTCAACAATACACTCGCATCACTTGTTCTTTGCAACCCTAAAAAATGCTTATATCATGCGCTTCACTTTTTAGGGCTACTCCCAGAGATAACCGTATTAGGGTTTTACCATTCTCCGAGAAAATAGGAAGAGTGTACAGTACTCAAATTTATTAGTTGCCACATGTCTTCACCTGTCATTGAATCTTCCTGACATAGCTCTTACATGTCATAGGAATCCGTCATAACCGTTTTAGCCATGATCTCCTTACACACAATTCAAGATGCCGACACATCAACATTATTTGCAAGAAATACATTTTACAAAAAATAATAACAAGAATAGGAATTATCCAAGGTTGAGACACCTTATTCCTAACAAATTTGATATTTTAGAAATGAAGTGGACAAATTTGTGAATCATGGGTAAATGGTTAGATGTAGGTGGCTAATGGATATAATACAATAACATAAATGAATAGGAAAAATATGTGGAGCAGTGCACATGGAACTTGATAATAGAGGTTAAATACATAAGAATATATATCTATGGAAGAGAATCAAGACTTGTGGAAGGGATCCAACTTCACATGAGATCATACTATTTTTCATAATATATAGATATCTCCTCAAAATAAAAAAAATAAAACAAAACAAAATATATATGGAATTTGACTTTAAAAAATATCTCAAATTTTAATTCACTTTCACAATTGATTGGTAATGCCTCTATATTTAAAATAAAACAAAACTAGGCTACGTTTTAACAATAATGAGGGTAGAGAGTTGCAATGCTTTAATACTGTACAATTTTATTAAGCAAAATTGACATCTAAGTTTCATTTTTCTTTCCTATTTTTGAGTATATATTATATTGGACAACATTTTTTTTTGCAATAATATATCTAAAAAATCTAAGATTTATGTCATCAATGTTAGGAAAGATATCTCAACCTTTCTTCTAATGTTAAAATTATAAAAGGTGCATTATTTAGGTTATAAAATAGAAAAATTCAATTTCTACTCTATAAACTACTTTTGGTCCAAATAAATATTCTGAGTTGTTTGGAATTGCTTCCAAGGGTTTCTCTTATTTAACTTAATTTAAGATTTAGAACTTTAAAAAAGTCTAGTTAGCCCTTAGGATTAAAAGTCATGTCGTCTGAAAGTTGAACTTTTTGTATAGAAAATATAAAAAACATGTTCAATACATAAAAGAGCTTATAAGGGAGAGTTATAAATGCTGACCAATTTATGATGCATGTTTGACACATAATAAGACATCTACGGTTGGAGAAAATGAAAAAAAAAACACTAGATTTGATGAGTGAATTAAAACAAGGTTATGATAGGTGGGAGGAATATGCTATTTTAGCTTAACCGCTCTTTAGATTTAGGTTTAAGATTTATAGGCTAAGGATTGGATGCCACTTATTAGGTGGTTTTAATTTATGATTTTCTAATTACAATTTGGCAGTTTCATTTATTGTATCTCATATATATTAGGTGTTTGATATGGAGGTTGTGTGAGAATTTTGTAGATATTGTTTCTTTTTCATAATTCATATAGATCTCTAGTTTGTCATGCTCCAATGAAGGTCTTACTCTAAAAGTGTATTATAATTGGTTTTTACTAAATAATATATTGGGCTACTCTAGAGTGATATTTTTCTCTTGAAAGAGGTTTCCCCATGTAAACTTATATTATATTACATTATTTTTTATATGTTTGTAATGTGTTTCTTCATTTTGTAAGTGTTAAAAGATTAAATTTTACACATCATTATCCTCAATATTTTAGTGTAGGAATAATTTTCATGTACCTCACTCTCTTTCATATCTTATTAGAGCCTAATCACCTCAAATTATAGGTGTTAGGTAGAATATTTTTGTACTAATATTATTTTGAGTACGAGCTTGTGTAGAGAGGTTTTTGATATTATTGTAGGGAGAGATGGCAAGCACATCAATGATATATGGAAAAATTCTTAGATATAAACTTTAAGTAATGAAAACTAAATATGGAGGATGTGTCACCCATAAAAAATATATATTGATGGGCTCTAGTATTTGTATTTAAACCTCCCACTACATCACAAGAAGGTAGGACAAGATGATTATAAAGAAAAGAGTCTCATTAGACTCAATTTGGCCAATTAAATGTAACAAAATGTGCATGAAGAGATTACTAAAATAAATATTTGAAATAATTTTAAAGAAAAATTTGTTAGGCTAAATCCTTGGTGAACTCATTTTTCTTGAGAAGTATTTTGTGTATTGTCAAGATGGAAAAATGAAGGAGGCTTGTTGTACTTAATTTTTTGTGTTGTTTACTAGATTCGTGGAACTGCCTAGTTATGGTCATTGGGAGCACTACCACTAAGTTCAATATGGATAAAGTGGTTGAGTCTTTAATATCTAAAAATGTGAGAAAGAAGAATTTTAAGTCAACTAAGGAGTGCCTAACAGTTCATGGAAGATCCAAAGAAAAAAGGTAAGAATAAGGACAAGAAGAGAGATAAGTCTGGATCCAAATCTTGTAGGAGATCTAAATCTCCTAATAAGTTCAAGGAAAACTATTGAAATTAAAAAAAAAAGGTGGGCATATAAGAAGAGATTATAAGAAGAAGGAGAAAAATAAGAAGGTGGATGATGAATCCAAGAGATCCTTCTAGAATAAAAGTGATGTTTTTGTTGTTGTCTTAGCTACACATACATCATAAACTGTGGTTAGTAGACTCTAGTGCATATTTATGAATTATCTTACATCAAGGTTGGTTTACAAAATATGAATAATATGATGGTGGGAAGGTGTACCTTAGTGATGATTCTCATCTTAATATTATTGAGCCTAATAGAGTCCTAATTATATTTCATGAAGGACATGTGAAGGGCATTTATGGTGTATTGCATATCTATAGTTTTCCATGAAACCTGTTTTCTATAAGTAAATTGAATAATGAAAGTATGTGGATTATTTTCTCAATAGGAGGATGCAATATAGTCATAAGAGCTATCATTATTAATAAGGGTGTTGGGATCGACACTCTATTTTAGTTAGATGTATGCATAATTTAGTGCAATAATTCTTCTATTCCTACTATGAATAATGACAAAGTTTATCAATACTAGATTGTTTTACTTGTTTCTAGTATAGTATTTGAGTAGGTTAAGAACTACATTTTTTTACTGAGGAAACACTAAAAAATAGTTTTTCTATATCGTCATGTTGGTAAATAGATTGTTCTTTGTTTTTATTTAACTCTTAAATGCCCAAATGTTAAAGAACCAATCGAATACAACAATTGGGAAATGTAACTGAATAACTGATTTCCCTCTGAATTTGTAGGTACAGCTCCCTTAAGTGATTGATCTTCAATGAATTTTGTTCTTTCTTAATTTAAAATGGGTGTGTTCTTAACCCGAGAATAGAAGAGGTAATCCAAGCTAGGATTAGACAGGAAATAGCTAAAGAGAATAGATTCAACTCTAAATCTAGCCAATTTCAAGACTTTATTGATCATATAAGTTCCTTAAGACTGGTAATGCAATCATAGATAATGATAATGCAAATACAAAACTGAAAGATCAATGATAATGCAATAATGATAAATCAATCTAATTCACAAGAAATTCTCTCACGATTTGAATAGCACTCTAATTTTCCCTCGATTAATTGCATTAAATATTAATACAATAATCTGGTTTAATCATGAACTAAAAATCCAATATAAAGAATCGTTCAATGCTAAAAGAAAGATAAATGCAATAGAACAGTTAAAATATTGGCATTCAAACAACTTCGACTCAGCAAAACAAAGTCCTTACACCAAAATTTAGCTGACCTTTCTGTTGATTTTCAAAATAGTATATATAGATTTTAGAGTTGGTTTGTTACAAAATATGTAACCGAAACGGTTCAACCTCTCTAACCAAAAATAATAAATGATAAGTGAAGATTTATCGATTACAAAATCTATCAAAATTTAATATAAGGGGGAAATATATTTATGTCTTTGTTTTCTTCCCCTTATCTAAATTTTCCCTATAGGTGGTAACAGATGTGATGATTGGAACAAGCTCCTCATGTCTATTAATATGGACATTAGTATATCTGATGAGCCATCGGGAATGATCTCTGACCATATTCTTAACTGCATCTACCCGATCTAGAAATTCATCCATAGCTTTATATATACACCCACTCAATTGTTGGAGTTATAGTTCTTTATCCAGGTGAGAGGAAGACTGTTCTGCCAACTTATCTACATAATCAGAGAAAGATTTGTCCATCTTAACCACCGTGGTTAATTATTTTCCTTGGCCACTCATCTGTGACTCTGTGTAAAGACCTTTGAGAAGTCTAAAATCTTTGTTATGTTCTTCTTTGATACTGGCTTATGTCTGTTGTAACCCTCCTTCAGGTTGGATGATCATCTCAGATTTAAATTGTAGGCTTTGAAGCCATTCGATTAAGGGTTCATCTCCCTTTTGTAGGATTTTGGCTTTTATTGCCTCTTTAACTTTCATTTTGACTACCATGTGAAGCATAACTATGCAATCTTCACACTTTTCTCTTTATGATGTGAGAGTCTATAAGTTATTTTGAACATTGTTCTTCTCCTTTTCCAGCTTTAGGATAGCATTACCTAGTTGTTCAATAGGTACGAGTCCTTCAGATTTGAGTCTCTCGGTCCACCTTTTTCTAATTTTCCCAAAGTGTCTGTCTTCTTTCATCTTGGCAATGATGACCTAATTTTCTACAGTATTGGGGTCGAAAGTGGTCTGGGAGATAGGAATGCTTGTAACTAGAGTAACCAACTGCTTGAGAAAATTATTCAATTCATTGTCTTCTGCTTTGAGTCACACCTTAGCGGCCTTAAGTTCCTCAAGCTCCTCTTCAATTACTACATTAGTTGATTTCCACCAATCCACCTTGGTATCATGATGAGATAACCCCATATCAAATGATTGTAGCTTAAAATCTGAAACAGTCAGATCTTCCAACCTACCTTCCTTTGTAGGCTTTGCTACCTCCATGGTGAAGTGCCCAGTTTCTGGATCTTGGCCTAAGGTAGAAATCTTCTTTGCTTTCCTCACCTTTCTCATGGTGGTACTAGATTTTAAGGCTTGTGAAAGAGTATCCTTGTTGGTAGCTCCTTCTTCAATCCTCTTTCTTTTGCACTCTAGGGTGTTCTCGATCCAGGACTTAGTGCTGGTAACTTTGGTTGCAGAGACCAATTCATCTATAAACAACTTCTTGATGATCGAGGGAGTATACTTTGGTCTGGAGGTGAATCAATTTAATGGAGTTGAAGAAGAGGAGACTACCTTAGTAGCCTGAGTAATATTTGGTTTCTTCTCTGCATCTTCATCTGATTCAATAGCCGAAGTGTTGGAACTATCTTCACCCACATCCACTATAATTGGGGAGTCTTTCCTTGGGGTGTCACTCTATGTATCCAAAGTGTTATCTTGAGTTGGTTGCTTTGTTTCCACTATCTTAATGGGCTCAGTTGTAGGCTTGACCAGATCCATGGAACCTGCTCCTTCTGTCGAACCAATGTTCAAAAATGGGCCATCTCTGCATGTCTTTTCTAGTGGGATTTCCTTCTCAGGAGGTTCATTGCCTCTGCCTGCTGGTTGAGCTAGTTTCTTAGCCACGGTTGGGATAGTTGCTAAATTAGTTGCAGGAGTGATCAGTTTCATAGTTGGGGTAGTCTTTTGAGAAGGAGACATCTTTTCTAACTTCTTCCTTCTGTCCACCATCCATTGTGCCCATTGCCCTGTTCTTTTATAGATTCCATCCATTAAGGTCTGCATATCATCAATAGCTTGACCTTGCATGGGTTCAAAGCTTATAGGGAGGGGCTTAATATTCTCTCTATATGTATCATCATACATATTCCCCCCATCATCTTCGATGCCTTCGACTACAATGTTAACTTTGAACTTTTTGATTTGTTCAATATTTAACCTCGCATAAAATCTTTCTCTACTTTCTAGATCATCCTTGCAGTTGACCCAGTAGTCCTCTATGTCATCAATGTGATGAATTGAGAAACCCATCTGCAAGTGATCTCTAGCATAGTTTGTAGGGTCATACTGAGGTCTCAAGACATCATATGTCTCCAATTGAAACATTTTTTAGAATGCACTCAAAACATTCTTTGCATAAGACCGGGATGCATAGTTGTAGGCTCCAATTGCCATGGGGAAGTCGTAACCTTTCTTCTTGGCACCTGCACAAATCAGGTTCACTTGGCTTTCTTGCCTCATTACTTCAATCAAAACGATCATATCATCGTGATATCTGGGTAGCTTCAAGGGGAAGTCATCAAATCCTGCAAGATGAATATATGAGAAATTTGCAAATTGGATAAAATAACACCCATATTGGCTAATGAATGCCATAGCTCCTGGAGAAAATATTTTTTCTAGGAAACCTTGCAAATCCCTGCATAATCTCATTGTAAATGCATCATTGACCTTGAGATACTTAGCGTAGCTGTTATGCAATTGTAAACAAGGAAATAATTCATAACTTTTTACATCATCTGGGAATTCTTCCAACCTAGGAAGCCCTGGCCAAATTTGAATTATAGCTAGAAGATACAATAAAATTGAGGACATATAAAACTCATTCTAGTATTTATCTCTATTGAGGGAATTTGAAAGATTTTTTCTTACCATGTAAGCCCAATCAATAAAATTGTGCTGGGATAAAATCACTTGGACTAAAAAAAATGATGCTCAAAAAAGTTAAATGCATTTCTCTCACCTCTGATCCCGTGGAGTAATACCAGGATATCTATAATTTATGGCTTCAGGTCCATGCCATAAAGTGTCTTAGGTAACTTTCCCTTGGTGCTCCTAGGCTTCTAGAACCATGTTTTCATCATCTCCTTCCTCCATACCATCTTCTTTACTCCATACTCAGTGACCGCTCGGCTGTAGGTCATCTCTGAGTATTTAGTTTTCTCTAGAATGCGAAGGCAGTTTTGGATAGAGTGTCGGTCAATAGAGAGAGACACTATTTCATTAGGCAAAAGGATTTTCTTGGTATCTAGATTATATCGGGATATACATTCATGGACGAGCTCCTAGGCTTGAACTGCAACAAGAAAGTCGATGGCTTCAACTAATCCACTCTCCTTCAACTTATCCATAATAGGGTGTATCTTTTCTGCATTCAATCTATTTTGGAAGTTCTAGATGTCGAAGAACCTCAAAGAAGTGTCTGTGATTTTATGCCATTCAGAGGTAATACCATTCAACCTGTCGAATCCCATGAATTGGGTGGCCATGCTTAGGTCAAATTGAACTGATAACAAAAAGTTTATCTAAGCGGTATGAAAGAAAGAAGCAGCTAGAATCAGAGATTAACTTAGGAAAATTGACAAACATATGGTAATTCTTGTTTACTGCACTTCTTTGATTTTTATAAACTTCTAATTTTTTTACCATTAATTCCTACTTCCTGCGCCATGCGAGTGAAAAAGATTAATGAATATGAAAATGTTTGTTATGAAGCAAACAACTTTATTTGAATTTATTACCCCATCTCTACGGGTCATTAGAAAATATCTTTTCACTTTGGGTAAGTGTAACAGTAAATTTCTGGGAGCAGCGGAAAATTAGTTTTCAGCTTCTCCTTTGGCGGAGAAATGATTTTGGAGTACTCCTTTCTCAGAAATCCTCCAAGGGCAATTTTAGCCTTTTTACAATGCTACAATGACATGTGATAGCTTTATTATCCTTCTTTATGCCTTAGGTCACATGAGGGATTGAATTTTCCCTAAAGATCTTGTGTATAATGTTCTGGTGGAAAATGCACCCTGTGAGTCAAAAACTGCCTGTTGGAGCAATGGAGAAGCTATTTTCCACTTTTCCGCCAATAAGCCTTCATGAGTCAAACCTGCCGAGGAGAAGCTAAATTCTGATTTTCTGCCGAGAAGACTTCTTACTTTAAACCTTTCATCATTTTACCACCTCATTTATTTGTAGAGATTCCTCTTGAGTACAATAGTCATTTTAACTTCACATCATTTGTTTTCTAACTTCCACCGACCGCTGATATTCTCTAACTTTTCATCTGTGGAAAATGCATTTTGTAGGTGAAAATCTATCATGGAGAAGGTCAAAAATCAAATTTTCCACCAAGGGCCATTTATTCACATTTTACTGACCCAACTGGAATCAATAACCCCAGTTATATCCTTCGGCCTTACCAATGTTTCTCAAGGTCACCATTTACTTATTTTTTCCACTTAAATTGTTTTGACGGAAAATGCCCTAAAGAGTCTATTTTCCACCGAGGAGAAGCTTAAAACTGATTTTCTACCAATATACCAAAATGAATTATTAAGGCTAAATTCACATAAAGCCAAAGTTAGAGAAGTTTGAACCGTGACCTTTATCGGATTTGGGGGTCTAACCTACCCAATATATAACATGAATTTGATAAAACCCCTTGGCTTACAAAAGGAGAAGTTAATTTGGGAAAACCCGATAAAGGCCTCCTAGCCTAAGGGGAAATCTAGACCTAGACTCAATACTTACACAATGATTTTAAGACCATTACTTACACCTAATACGTCCATTTTTGTCTAAAAATATGAAGAACTAAAATGGGGCAACAACTGGCTCTGTCTGGGGACTTGGGCATTCACATGTCCAAGCAAGGAACTCAAGTCTCTGGTTTCACAAAGTTCATAAAAAGGCAACTACACAACAAAACTAAGGCAAAACATGGAAAGGAAAACAAAAGAAAGAAAACAAAAGTAGGAAATCTAACTAAGGAAAAAAAAATTAGGAACTAAACAAAACTATATACAATACAGGGGTTACCTATTTTTTATTTAGATCTGGTACAACTTCAAGTCCTGAACCTTATATGTCAGGGGTAGTGCCTCTCCATCCAGATAATTCAACTTGAAAGAATTCTTCTTGAGCGCCTGATGAATCTTGAAGGGTCCTTTCCACAACGTCTCAAATTTTCCATGCATGCCTTTAGGCACCCTATGTTTGTCCCATAGTAGCACCATATCTCCATCCATAAATTTCTGGGGTCTTCTTTTTTTATCAAACAAATTCTTCACATGTATTTTATGTTGTGTGATTTGATCTACCATTTTTCCCTTTCTTCTTTGACCTTGTTTAACTACAGGATCCTCTTTTCTAAGTCATCTTTATATATACCATCTTCTACTACTGTTCTTAATTTGCAAGTGGCCAACTCCAAAGGTAGTGGGAGACTGTCTTTAACTCCATAGACAAGTTCAAAGGGGGAAATGCCAATGGCTCTTTTGGGAGTCACCCTATCAGCCCAGAGTGCCTCATGGATTTTATTGTGCCAATTTCTTTGGTTATCTGCTAAAATTTTCTTCACAATATTCACTAAGATCTTATTACTGGACTCAGCTTGACCATTTCCTTGTGGGAAATAGTCAGATGAGTGGCTGATTAAAATTCCATACTCAAAACAAAAATTGGTAATCTCCAAAGAAGAAAATTATGCGGCATTATCCATTACTAACTTGATAGGTACGCCAAACCTTACCAAGATATTTTCCTTAATAAACTCACATACCACTTCAGAAGTAGTTTTCTTAGTTTCTTTCGCCTCCAACCATTTTGTAAAGTAGTCTTTTGCAGTGTTTATATAGGTATGACCTGCACTAGATGCGGGATTTGTAGGGCCAATAAAGTCAAGACCCCACTATTGGAAAGGATTTTCAATTATCACTGGTCTAAGGGGAAGTGTTGCTAGTTGTGGCTTTCTAGTAAAAATTTTACACTTCTCACATTTTTCCACCCAATGATATGCATCTCTGAACATCCCCGGCCAATAATAGCACTATCTTAATATCTTGAACACAGTAACTGATGAAGAAAAATGTCCCCCAAAATTTTCATCGTGAAACACCTTCAACAGTTTCTCCTGTTGTTGTTTGTCAACACACCTGAGGAAAGTCCCATCTATCGACCTCTTATACAACCTGTCTTCCCAGATAACATATTTGGAAGCCTTCAGCTTCAGATCTCTTCTTTGTTTTGTAGTCAATCCTTCAGGACACTCACCATACCTCAAAAAATATACAATATTTTCAAACAAAGGGTCTTGCATACTCACCACTAAGACCAATTGTTTTGCTTCAGGACCTTTATCCACCTGTTTTTCCACCATTACTTTGCACAGTGCATTTCCTCTCACCAATTTGGTGGGTTTGATCTCTATGTCATATTCCTATGTCTTAGCCACCCATGCTCCTCTATTATTACATCCCACATCATTTTGAGTCAATACGCTTTTTACTACAATGTCTGACACATATACAATGGAGTGAGAGTGAAAAATAAAGAATCTAAAATTATTTAAAGCTTTTACCATAGTGAAAGCATGTTTCTCAATATGAGAATATTTCAACTCATGATTTTTCAATGGCATGCTCATGAAAGCAATAGGAGCTTGAACTTCTTCCTCATTTTCTTGCATGAGAATAGTTGACAAGGTATGCTCAGAGGAGACAATAAATTATGAAATCTTTCATGTAATCGGGATGACATAAAACTAGGGCGTTGGCTATGGAATTCTTAATACCCTTGAAATATTGTTTGCCAAGGTCATTCCACTTAAAATTCAAGTTCCCCTTCATCATATCTACTATACATTTAATAGTTTCTAAAAAATCTGGGAAAAACCTCCTAAGAGAATTTACCTGACCGAAGAATGATTTTACTCCGGTCTTATTTACAGGTAAGCTTACTTGCTAGATTTCTCTAACCCATTCTAGGTCAATTATTATACCCTCTTGGGAAACAATGTGACCCAGTAATTTCCCTTCAGTCACATAGAAAACTGACTTCTTGGGATTCAAAGAGATCTCGTCCTCTCTACACCTTTGCAATACTCTCCTCAAATCTTTCATGTGATCTATCCTTCTTCTAGAAAACATTGTAAGATCATCTAGATAAATACCAATTATTTTATCTTTTATATCACTAAAGGAAATATCCATACCTCTCTGAAAGGTAGCCCCAGCATTGATTAATCCAAATGGCATCCTGTGATAAGCGAACATGCCCCATGGAGTAGTGAAGGTCATTTTGTTTTGATCTGCTTCTTCCACTTCTATCTGATTGTACCCTGAGAAGTTGTCCAACATGGACATCATCTCAGCTCCAGCTAAGGTCTGCAATAGGTGGTCCATGTTGGGAAGAGCGTAGTTATCCTTCAAGGAAGACTGGTTAAGGTTTCTAAAGTCAACACAGATTCTTATTTCCCCATTTTTATTCTCACAGGCACTATATTTTCTACCCAAGTGGAATGATGGATAGGGTATATGATCCTAGCCTTAATAATTTTATCAACTTCCCTTAATTTGGCGTCAGCAACCTTGGGGTTATAATTTCTTTGCTTCTTCCTGAATGGAGAAACATCAGGTTTTAAGGGAATTTGATGTTTGAATTTCCCATCCATAAATCTCTTTAAGTCCTCATAATTCCATGTGAAGACATCCTGGTACTCTAAGAAGAGTTTTCTAACTTCTTCCCTCTCTTCCTCAGTACAACATTTCCCAATGTTGACCATCTTAGGGTTTTTCTCACTCATGATGTTCATTCCCTCATATTCACCAGTAGTAGGACCTCTCTCATTCCTCTTCTTTTTAACAAAGGTATCATGCCTATTGAAAAAAATTTCAAGTGTGACCAGGTGAGGAGGGATTATATTACCTTGCAACTGGATAACCCCTGACTTATCTTTCTTTTGTTTGTCATGACAATTTATTTTATTAATACCAGGAGAATCCTTATAAAAGTCACCACCGCTTTCCAAAAAGAGAATAAGATTCCTGTCATCTTCAAACACTTGCCAATCCTCCACATTGTCAGGTACAGACAGTCTATACAAAACCTCTATTTGATACTTCTTATCTTTGAAATATGGGTGGGGGAGGAGTAATGAGGCTAATACCGCTAAAGAGTCTGCCTTAGAATTCAATTCTCTTGGCATGGACTCAATGGATAAAGTGTCTAAGGATTCAATTTCATCCCATACTCTATTCCTGTAGTTTATTAATCTATGGTTCTTCACAAAGTATTGTTTTTTAACTTGACGCACAATTAATTCAGCATCACCCTGAGCTCTTAAGATTTTCACACCTTTTTCCTTCATGAAAATAATTCCTAGCAGTAGGGCCTCATACTCAGTTGTGTTATTGGTATTCCCAAACTCCAATTTGTAAGCCATGGGCTCACATTCCCCATCTGGCGATATTAGAACTACACCTACACTAGATCCTGATGATGCACAACTACCGTCAAACTCGAGAATCCAAATCTTTGCTACCATTCCTTCATCAGAGGGTTGATTTTCTTTCTCTCTAGGTTCAATTTCTTCATCATGATTATCCACAAACATCATGTAGTTACCAAATTCTAATTCTTGGTACAGAATTTGAGCTTTGGGGTCATCAGATTTTAGTACTGTGAACTTTGCTTTCTCTTCAGAACCACCTTTATCTTTTTGTTGCCTATTGGGATCAAGGCCTGAGACCAAACTAGATTTATTTCACCTCCTAGATCCTTGCAAAAACTCATGCTTAACAACAAACTGTAACTAGGAGGTATATCAACAACGAAAAATGGTTAATAACATTTTCTTCTCAGGATGTGCTGCTAAATCCACTTGAGCATCTTTGATTTGCCCAAGCAAAGGGACCTCTTTAGCATCTATGGAGTATCATCTACCATGGGTTTTAGTGAGGGCGAGACCTAAATCCTTAGCTACAGTTGATGGCATCACATTGTCTGAGGCACCGGAGTCTATTATACAATTAATTAACTTACAACCATTAATAAACAATGACACATAGAATGGGTCAGGCTTTCAACCTAGGGAAGTAGCCAAGACAGATGACTCTCCCTACTCAAATAGACCTATCAATATAGACTCATTTTCTATTGAAGTCATGACATTTTGGTTTAAATTCAAGTTCCCTCCTTTACAATAGTCCACTAACTTTTGCAATTCTACAGGGTTAGACTTAAGGTAGTCTATAGGGGAAATATGAATTCTAGAATCTTTATAGAATTGAATAACGTCAAAAGGATTTTATTCCTTACCCGATTGCAGAACCTTCACTCCTTGGTTGAGGTCTATAGAGAAAGAAGAAGATGCCTCATTATTCTTTGGTGGAGATGTAGAAACATGGACTCTATCCTTCTGACTCTGTGTCAACAATGCATAAGAGGTTCCATCTATAGTGGCATAACATGCTACATCTTGTTCTAAATCTAATACGTACTCCAAAAATAAGTTTTTAGAGTCACCATATGAGCACGAATCAGGTTCAACTCTAGATACTCTAGCATTCCATTCATCATTTTGATGCATCTGCCAGGCACGAGCTATGTCGGGGCAACTTTCTCCATCATGATTTGTTGTTAGGTGGAAATCACATGTGTTTCCCCTTTTGGGAGGAGCTTCTATGGCTAGCCTTTGTTGTGAAGCAGTCAATTGTAATGTTTTTCCATTAGTATTTCTCATGTCATTATTTCTTCCAGGCTGGTCTTGAAAATTTTGCTGGTAAGGATTGTTAAATATGGGAAGTTGTCTCTTGAAGGTGATGAACTCATTGGATAATTTTTGGATCATCTCATCTGATGATGTGGTATTTCTAGTACTAGCCCTAGTTTACATTTCTCTTTTCCACTTCCCTGTTGAGATCATGTGGTCTTCTAAATCTACAATAGTTCTCTGTGAAACATCCAGATTAGCTGGGTTTACCCTTCTTAAGTTGTAGCTGATATCAAGTGGCATAGAACTTATGAAAAATGTCTTCAAATTACCTACAGTGGGTTGGTCAGCTACTGGGATACGGTTAAAAATCTTGTTAAATTTAGCAACAAAATCCCTCATGCTTACAAAAGGTTCTTTTTTTATAGAAGTCAACTGTGTCAACAAAGCATGCTCATCTTTGGTGGTTTTAAATCTTCTTTCAAAAGCCACTCTCACAGAATCCCAATCCGTAATAGAAAAATTAGGCAAGTGATGAAACCAATCTGTTGTACCCTCAACAAAAGTCTCAACAAATAACTTGACTACAACATCCTCTTCACGTACTGCTAAGATATTAATGGATGCAAAGAAAGCAGTGATGTGATCATCTGTAGACACTTTACCATCCCCAGAGAATTTGGGAAAATTATTCCTTGACCCTGAGGGAAGTGGGTTGTATGCTGCTAGCTGCAATGAACCAACTGTGGCGGCCTAAGGAGCTTCCATAACTACCTGACGTAGATAAGGTGTTAGGTTTACAATAGGAGGAGCAAACACTCTGTGCAAGGTTAGCACTTGACAGGTAGTAGACAAGGGGGTTGATTGTTTGCGAGGTAAAGGAGGTCTACTTTACAAAACTCTTAGAGCTTCTGTTCTTTCGGTGAGGTACTTCAAGTAGAGAAAAATCAATCTCTGCAAGTCTATCAAAACTGGGTGTGTACCGCCTTATTTCTTTACACTTCTAAGAAATCTTTTAGACTCCAGGGCTTCAACTAATTTTGCAGTCTAGATTCACACTCTGCTCAGCGTTGTTCCCTTCTTAAATTTCTCCTTTGGATTGCTTTTTCAAGTGCTTCTGCTCTTGCCTCTTCCTGTTCAAGAACTTGGCTGGCATTTCTATAATGCTCAGTGTTTCTTCTATATCTCCAGGCAATTGTATTCAGCAAGGAAATGATATCTTCTTGATCATCTTGGAATCCAAGGTTTGGTTGAAGCATAGGAATCACATTCTCATGGGGAAGCACCATCCTTCCTCATGATATTTCTTCTGTTCTAGTGACTATTACTTCCCCAATGGATTTGCCAAAAATCTATTGGTAAACAAATTATTCTTTCTTTTACTTTAACTCTTAAATGCCCAAATGGTAAAGAACCAATTGAATACAACAGTTGGGAAATGTAACTGAATAATTGATTTCCCTCTAAATTTGTAGGTACAGCTCCCTTAAGTGATTGATCTTCAATGAATTTTATTATTTCTTAATCTAAAAGGGGTGTGTTCTTAACCCGATAATAGAAGAGGTAATCCAAGCTAGACCTAGATAGGAACTAGCTCAGGCGAATAGATTCACCTCTAAATCTATCCAATTTCAAGACTTTATTGATCATATAAGCTCCTTAAAACTGGTAATGCAATGATCGATAACGATAATGCAAATGCAAAAATGAAAGATCAATGATAATGCAATAATGATAAATCAATCTAATTCACAAGAACTTCTCTCACGATTTGAATTGCACTCTAATTTTCCCTCAATTAATTGCATTAAATCTTAATACAATAATCTGGTTTAATCATGAACTGAAAAACCAATATAAAGAAACGTTCAATGCTAATAGAAATATAAATGCAATGGAATAGTTAAAATATTGGCATTCAAACAATTTTGACTCAGCAAAATGAAGTCTTTACACCAAAATTTAGCCGACCTTTCTATTGATTTTTAAAATAGTACATATAGATTTCAGAGTTGGTTCATTAAAAAATATGTAATCAAAATAGTTCAACCTCTCTAACCAAAAATGATAAATGATAAGTGAAGATTTATCGATTACAAAATCTATCAAAATTTAGTATAAGGTGGAAATATATTTATGTCTTTGTTTTCTTCCCCTTATCTAAATTTTCCCTATAGGTGGTAACAGCTGTGATGATTGGAACAAGCTCCTCATGTCTATTAATATGGACATTAGTGTGAGCAAGGAAAATCTAGTTGTAAAGGAACATGATAATCAGATTAAAGAATTCTAAAACTCAATAAACAAGCTACATACAAGATTGGATAGAAAATCAAGCTTAAAAAAAATAAAGATTAAGGAGGGAAAACCTCCCTAAAACCGAATCCAAGGTCGCTTTTTATCTTTAGATGTGTCCTTGATTTGGGATGTACACTCAATTCATATGTGCTTCAATGCTTCAAGATGGAGGATTGGGTATTGAAAATTGCATGGTAACTCTACTTCAAAGATTGGATTATCTAAGCTAAAACTGACAATATGATGTTACTTCAAAAGATGGATGAAATGTGAAGGAATGAGCCTTCTATTTATAGGAAGTGGGGTTGAAAATGGGTGATTTAGATGCAAAGCTGAAGAGAGGTCAGGATGCCACTAGAAGAGAGCACATGGATTGTGCTTGAGCAAGGAAAATCTAGTTGTAAAGGAACACGATAATAATATTAAAGCATTCTACAACTAAATAAACAAGCTACATACAATATTGGACAGAAAAGAAAGCTTAAAAACAATAAAGATTAAGGAGGGAAAACCTCCCTAAAACCGAATCCAAGGTCAATTTTGATCTTTATATGTGTCCTCGATTTGGGATGTGTGCTCAATTGATATGTGCTTCAATGCTTCAAGATGGATGATTGGGTATTGAAAACTGCATGGTAACTCTGCTTCAAAGATTGGATTATCTAAGCTAAAACTGAC
>MU223082.1:1681750-1696447 GCA_018584345.1 Thuja plicata | reverse complement strand
AATAAGCTCATTACAATATTGCAAGAATGAGAATGAGAGAAGAGAGAAGAAATCCAACTTAGAATCCGTATGAGAACCCTAGAACCTTAACTTGTGTGTGAGAGCCATCTCTTAAGTAGAGATGAGTGGAGGAGTTTGCATGTAACTCCCATACTCTATGTGTGCCACATTCACATTTNGTGTGTGCCATGTGTAGGAATCCTCTTAAGGAGGAATATCTAAATTTCCTTATTAAAGGAATTACAAATATAAGACATGACCTTGGTATATCTTTTAATTACATACATACCAAGGAAAGATTAATTCTAACAGATGGAATAGGACATGAGCTCAATCTGATACTTCTTAGGATGAGGCAGTGAATATGACAAGTGTGCCTTGTAATGTTTTTCAGAATAAATGATAATCTTGAGGATTTGGAGCAAACAATCTGGCAAGAGGCAAAGCAACCTTGCAAGAAGCATAAAATGTCGATCTCTTTGGTAAAAGGACTTACAAAAATTTCATACTTGTGTATGTTCGAGAATTGTTTTGCACAAGTTTTGTAACACTGAAGACACATACAAGCACTTTCTACCTTAAGGATGCAGTGAGATTGAAAACCTTTGTCTGCATACATAGGCACACACACAAGAGCTAATCATAATACGGCCATCACCAAGCACAAGGCTCTAGTTATGATGTCACATTAGACGAATCCAAATGCTCAAGGTGGCATGAATGTGCAAATTTCTCAGGGAAGTTACTATCTTCCTTGTCCAGTCGATTATCAAGCTTTCCGGGATGGATCAGGTAGGTTGCTAGATTTATGAGTTGCTAGTATTTTCGTGGTGTCCCCACAATTAGTTTGTATGACGTGACTCACTTAAGAGCCTAGTTCAACCATGCCAGTATGTTGGGGAGTTCACCTACTCTGGACTACCATTGAACACAACTCGCCCGAGCTTGAAAGGATATAGATGCTCTTTTGGTTAGAACCTTATTTATATACTAGCCAAAGGATTTTACTGGTTTGGGGTCATTCTCTAGAAGGATTCATGCTTCTTCTGGACAGGCCCCTCTAAGAAGATCTGAAGATTTATCAAGAGTAGATCTGCAAAAAAAGTTTGAATGGTCACAATCACCTTTCTCTTGCACCAACAACCACGAGAGCCAATGGGAGAGGATAGTACATGAAGTGAGGTTGCATTCTACAAAATTTTATGCAAGTGCACCAAACACATAAGACACGCGATTGATTTCTAATAAGTTAAGCAATGTGTGTTTGATCTAAAACTGAAATGAACTCGCAAGCTTGTTCTTTTTATGAGCACCAAAGTGAGATATTTTTTGCCTTGTTCAATTTGTCTTTATGCATTCAAGATTGAGTTCATTTGATGTTCAATTTTAAACCCAAGAGGAAATGTGTGATTGCTTTGTCGAACTTTAAAACCCAAAAAGTGAAGTGTTTCATAGTTAGTTCAATTTTAAGATCCAAAAACAAGATGTGTGATTTGATTGTTCAGTTTTAAACCCAAACTCAGATGTTTGATTTGTTCATTTTCCTTAAAGCATTCAAGATTTTGTGCATGTTCGTTTTAAGCCCAAAAAAGAAATGATGACTTTTTGACTTTTGTTGACTTTTTTACTTTTGTTGACTTTGAATTTTGTTGACTTTGACTTTTGTTGACTTTGAAACCCAAAACCAAGTGTGAAATGATGTGAGTACATACACTATTCTTTTTAAACACCAAAAAGTGAAATGGGAATTTTTAATCAAACGATTATGTGCTTTCTTACCAAACTAGATGGCTAACCTGTAGACCTGTAAAAAAATGAAAATAGTTAGTAAGAGTGCATTATTTTAGGTTTACAGTGCCTTTCCACCATGTTTTTACAAATAATGGTCCCAGTGATATAGACCATATTTCAGCAAATGGGTAATAGAGAGAAAGTAGAAAGAACATAGAAGGAATATAGTCGTCTTGTTTGTGTATCAATGATATTCGTGGAAGCATAATAGAGAGAAAGTAGAAAGAAGATAGAAGGAATATAGTCTTCTTTCCTTTTTCAACCTACAAAAGAAAATAAGATCTTGCAAAACATACTCAAACAACAAAAACACATTAGCTTAGAGGGTTAGTTTGCAAGAAAAACAATGAAAAGGAACCCGTGAAGTGGGTCCCATCAGGCATGCCAGAATGTGAGCAAGGAAAATCTAGTTTTAAAGGAACATGATAATCAGATTAAAGCATTCTACAACTAAATAAACAAGCTACATACAAGATTGGACAGAAAAGAAAGCTTAAAAATAATAAAGATTAAGGAGGGCAAACCTCCCTAAAACCGAATCCAAGGTCACTTTTGATCTTTAGATGTGTCCTCGATTGGGGATGTGCACTCAATTGATATGTTCTTCAATGCTTCAAGATGGATGATTGGGTATTGAAAACTTCATGGTAACTCTGCTTCAAAGATTGGATTATCTAAGCTAAAACTGACAATATGATGTTACTTCAAAAGATGAATGAAATGTGAAGGAATGAGCCTTCTATTTATAGGAAATGGGGTTGAAAATGGGTGGTTCAGATGCAAAGCTGAAGAGAGGTCAGGATGCCACTAGAAGAGAGCACATGGATTGTGCTTCTTCAAGTGTATCAAATTGTGACACTTGTCACAATATGATTGGGTTGAAAGAAGGGAGGAATGTGACCATTTAGGGAAATGGACCAAGAAGCCTCTACAAGATAAGGCTCATAAAGAGGGAAGACTTTAGGGGATTTCCCTAAATGAGGATGTAAGAGGCATTTATGAAGGTGTAAGAGCCTTAAATGTATATGGATAGGCTTGGCTTGAGATTGTTGACTTTGGGGAAGGAATTGAATTCCTAATCCAAAGATTAGGAATGTGACATCATTAGGGAGAGTTTAGGATTAGGGTTAGGGTTTAAGATAGGATTAGCAAGGGTGAAGAGGTTGGGATTAGTTGAGTTAGAACTCAGGGTTAGGTGGTTGGGATAGGTTAGGTTAGGGGTTAAAGGGAATATTAATGAAATGAATTACATAAATAACATATTCATTCAATAATAGGGGAATAGGGTTTTAATTAATTATTAAGCTATTGGTTGCTTTTAATAATTAATCAGGACTATAACCAATTAATTGAATTAATTATGGATAGGGGATGACATAGATCATTTAGTTAATGCTTAATTACTTAACTGATAATTCTCTAAGAAGGCACTAAATGTGATTAGTTTTGGTAATCAAATTTAGGTGTCTACAATTAGTATATATGATGAGCCATCGGGAATGATCTTTGGCCATATTCTTAACTACATCTACCCAATCTCGCAATTCCTCCATAGCTTTATATATACACCCACTCAATTTTTGGGGTTCTAGTACATTATCTAGGTGAGAGGAAGACTCTTCTGCCAGCTTATCTACATAATCAAAGAAATATTTTTGCATATTAACAACCCTAATTAATTCTTTTCCTTGGCCACTCGTCTGTGAATCTGTGTGAAGACCTTTGAGAAGTATGAAATCTTTGTTTTATTCTTCTTTGATACATGGTTTCTGTCTGTTGTAACCCTCCTTCAACTTGGATGATCATCTTGGCTTTAAATGATAGGATTTGAAGCCATTTGATTAAGGGTTCATCTCCCTTTTGTAGGATTTTGGCTTTTATTTCCTCTTTAACTTTCATTTTGACTACCATGTGAAGAATCACTATGCAATCTTCACACTTTTCTCTTTCTGATGTGAGAGTCTGTAAGTTCTCGTGAACACTATTCTTCTCCTTTTCCAGCTTTATGATAGCGTTACCCAGTTGTTCAACAGCTACAAGTCCTTCAGATTTGAGTCTCTCAATCCACCTTTTGCCAATTTTCCCAAATTAAATGTCTGTCTTCTTGCATCTTGGCAATGATGACCTAATTTTCTATAGTATTGGGGTCAAAAGTGGTCTGGGACCTAGGAATGCTTGTAACTGGAGTAACCAATTGCTTGATAAAATTAGTCAATTCATTGTCTTCTTCTTTGAGTCGCACCTTAGCGGCCTTAAGTTCCTCAAGCTCCTCTTCAATTACTACATTAGTTGATTTCCACCAATCCACCTTGGTATCATGACAAGCTAACCCCATATCAAATGATTGTAGCTCAAAATCTAAAATAGTCAGATCTTCCAGCCTGCCTTCCTTTGTAGGCTTTTCTACCTCCATGGTGAAGTGCACAGTTTCTGGATCTCGGCCTAAGGTAGACATCATCTTTGCTTTCCTCACCTTGCTCATGGTGGTACTGGATTTTAAGGCGTGTGAAAGAGTATCCTTGTTGGGAGCTCCTTCTTCAATCCTCTTGCTTTGGTGCTCTAGGGTGTTCTCAATCCAGGACTCGGCACTGGTAACTTTGGTTGCAAAAACCAATTCATCTATAAACAACTTCCTGATGACCGAGGGGAGTAGACTTTGGTCTGGAGGCAAATGGATTTACTAGAGTTGAAGAAGAGGAGACTAACTTAGTGGCCTTAGTAATCTTTGGTTGCTTCTCAGCCTCTTCATCTGATTCAGTAGCTGAGTGTTGGAACTATCTTCACCCACCTCCACTATAATTGGGGAGTCTTTCCTTGGGGTGTCACTCTGTGCATCCAAATTTTTATCTTGAGTTGGTTTCTTTGTTTCCATTTTCTTAATGGGCTCAGTTGTAGGCTTGACTGGATTTGTGGAAACTTCTCCTTCTGTCAAACCAATGTCCGAAACTGGGCCATCTCCGCATGTCTTTTCGAGTGGGATTGCCTTCTCAGGAGGTTCATCGCCTCCACCCGCTGGTTGAGCTGGTTTCTTAGCCACAGTTGGGATAGTCACTGAAGAAGCTATAGGAATGATCATTTTCACTGTTGGGGTATTCTTTTGAGAAGGAGGCATCTTTTCTAACTTTTTCCTTTTTCCCACCATCCATTGGGCCCATTGCTCTGTTCTTTTATAGATTCCATCCATTAAGGTCTGCAATTCATCAATAGCTTGACCTTGCATGGGTTCAAAACTTATAGGGAGGGGCTTAATATTCTTTGTATACGTATCATTATACATATGCCCCCCATCATTTTTGATGCCTTCGACTGCAATGTTAACTTTGAACTTTTTTATTTGTTCAACAGTTAACCTCGCATAAAATATTTCTCTACTTTCTAGATCATCCTTACAGTTGGCCCAGTAGTCCTCTCTATCGTCGATGTGATGATTAATAAATCCATCTACAAGTGATCTCTATCATATTTTATAGGGTCATACTGAGGTCTCAATACATCATATGTTTCCAATTGAAACTTTTTTGAGAATACACTCAAAACATTCTTTGGAAGACCGGGACGCATAGCTATAGGCTCCAATTGCAATGGGGAAGTCGTGACCTTTCTTCCTGGCACCTACATAGATCAGGTTCACTTGGATTTATTGCCTCATTACTTCGATCAGTGTGATCATATCATCAGGATACCTAGGGAGCTTCAAGGGGAAGTCATCAAATCCTGCAAGACAAATATATGAGAAATTTGCAAATTGGATAAAATAACACCCATATTGGCTGATGAATGCCATAGCTCCTGGAGAAAATATCCTCTTTGGTAAACCTTGCAACTCCCTGCATAATCTCATTTTAAATGCATCATTGACCTTGATATACTCAGCGTAGTTGTTATGCAATTGTAAAGAGGGAAAGAATTCATAACTTTTTACATCATCTGGGAATTTTTCCAACCTAGGAAGCCCTGGCCAAATTTGAATTGTAGCTAGAAGATACTTTAAAATTGAGGACATATAAAACTCATTCTCGTATTTATCTCTATAAGGGAATTTGAAATATTTTTGCTTACCATGTGAGCCCAATCAATAAAATTGTGCTAGGAGCAAATCACTTGAACTAAAAAGAAATGATGCTCAACAAAGTTAAATGCATCGCTCTCACCTCTGATCCTGTCAAGTAATACCAGGATATCTATAATTTTTGGCTTCAGGTCCATGCCATTAAGTGTCTTAGGTAACTTTTCCTTGGCGCTCTTGGGCTTCTGGAACTAGTTTTTCATCATCTCCTTCCTCCATACCACCTTCTTTACTCCATACTCAGTGACCGCTCAGCTATAGGTCATCTCTGAGTGTTAAATTTTCTCTAGAATGTGAAGGCAATTCTGGACAGAGTGTCGGTCAATAGAGAGAAACACTGTATCATTAGGAAAAAGGATCTGCTTGGTATCCAGATTGTATGGGGCTATACATTCACGAATGAGCTCCTGGGCTTGAACTGCAATAGGAAAGCTGACAGATTCAACTAATCTGCTCTCCTTCAACTTCTCCGTAATAGGGTGTATATTTTCTGCATTCAATCTGTTTTGGAATTTATGCATGTCGAAGAACCTCAAAGAAGTGTCTTTGATTTTATGCCATTCAGAGGTAATAACGTTCAACCCGTCGAATCCCATGAATTTGGTGGCCATGCTTAGGTCAACTTGAACTGATAACAAAAAGTTTATCTAAGCGGTATGAAAGAAAGAAGCAGGTAGAATCAGAGATTAACTTAGGAAAATTGACAAAGAGATGGTAATTCTCGTTTACTGCACTTCTTCAATTTTTATAAACTTCTAATTTTTTTACCGTTAATTGTCTATTTCCTACGCCACGCGAGTGAAAAAGATTAGTCAATATGAAAATTTCTATTATGAAGCAAACAACTTTATTTGAATTTATTACCCCATCTCTACAGGTCGTTAGAAAATATCTTTTCACTTTGGGTAAGTGTAACGGTAACTTTCTGGGAGCAGCAGAAAATTACTTTTCTGCTTCTCCTTTGGAGGAGAAATACTTTAGGAGTACTCCTTTCTCAGAAATCTGCCAAGGGAAATTTTAGCCTTTCTACAATGCTACAATGACATGTGATAGCTTTATTATCCTTCTTTATGCCTTAAGTCACATGAGGGATTGAATTTTCCCTAAAGATCTTGTGTTTAATGTTCTAGCGGAAAATGCACCCTACGAGTCAAAAACCGCTTGTTGGAGAAATGGAGAAGCTATTTTCTGCTTTTCCGCCAATAAGCCTTCATGAGTCAAATCCTGTCGAGGAGAAGCTAAATTATACTTTTCCGCCGAGAAGACTTCTTACTTTAAACCTTTCACCATTTAACCATTTTTTTGTTTGTAGAGATTCCTTTTGAGTGCAATAGTCATTTTAACTTCACATCATCTATTTTCTAACTTCCACTGACCACTGATATTCTCTAACTTGTCATCTGCGGAAAATGCATTCTATAGGTGAAAATCCACCAAGGAGAAGGTCAAAAATCAACTTTTCCGCCTAGGGCCATATATTCACATTTTACCGACCCAACTAGAACCAATAACCCCAGTTATATCCTTAGGCCTTACCAATGTTTCTCAAGGTCACCATTTGCTTATTTTTGCCACTTAAATCATTTTGACAGAAAATGCCCTGAAGAGTCTATTTTCCGCCGAGGAGAAGCTCAGAACTGATTTTTTGCCAATATACCAAAATGAAGTATTAAGGCTAAATTCACATAAAGCCAAAGTTAGAGAAGTTCGAACCGTGACCTTTATTGGCTTTGGGAGTCTAACCTACCTAATATATAACATGAATTTGATAAAACCCCCTCGGCATACAAAAGGAGAAGTTAATTTGGGAAATCCTGATAAAGGCCTCCTAGCCTAAGGGGAAATCTAGACCTAGACTCAAGACTTACATAACGATTTTAAGACCATTACTTACACCTAATACATTCATTTTTGTCTAAAAATATGAAGAACATAAATGGGGCAACACATCATTGGACCTCAATTTCTCTCTAAAGGTTTTTAGAAGAAAACAAGACTAAACTATAGAAGACATTATCTAACAAGTCATGTTGTTTTAACCTTTGTTAAAATCCTTTTTATTTATATTATAATATCATGTTGACCTATTGTATCCACATTTAATACCTTAAGTTTCCCCTTGGGCCTTTATAGCGTCATCAGTCCCCTTGAGATTCATGACAAGGGACTAATTGACTCCTTTGGATTCTATAAGTCTAGTGGTTGTATCGGGCATTGACAGGTCGATATTTTTATGCAATGAAAACCACACTTGTAACATAATATACAAGAATACATTGGCGAAGTGTTTATGCAGTTCTACATTTATACCAAATAAGAGACATCCTTGTGTGTTAAAATAATCTAATGCATAAGACATGTAAAATATGTTTAATTGACGATAGAAGTGGATTAAATGCAATGTGTTCCTCTTATCAGTTAGTGTTCCCATCTTATGAGATAGTGTTAGTATCCTAGAGGAGGAAAACTCTAATGTATATTGTGTTCTTTCATTAATGACATTAGGTGATCAATCCCTTTCATATTTTTTTGGTGTTCAATTGAAACATTTTTAGATAAAGAAACTTTTATTGAAGATGCTCCAATCAAACTTTATTGGGCTTAATCCAACCCTTTTATATTCCTGAGGTGTCAAATTTAAAAATTTTCAATTAAAGCATCTTGGATTGAAAATACTTTAATCAAACTCACTTGTGCGATATCCTTTTTGTTTCATATCATCATGTTACATTTCTGTATTCAAAATTGTCAAATATGTGTCATGTATGTGCAAGGTCAAGAATATCATTTGGAGACAAAATTTTATATTTATATAGCCCTTAAATTAGCTTTGTAGAAATACAATATATATCTTTCATTATTTAAAAAATAGATGAATGTAAAAATATGGATTTTCCTAAAGTTTTTATAATGCAATTAAATTTAATAATACGAGTGTCCTATATAACTCATACATTAATTAATAATGGAGTTATTAATTCTTGTGTTAAAATATGAATATTAAAGTTGTAAAGGAAAATAAAGGTTCCTTATGATTAATCAATGTTAATTAAATAAATGTAATCATTTAATCGCAATAAGTTTAGAAAATCTAATATTGTACTTATTATTTTTAAAAATGCAAATGGGACAAATAAGGTACTTAGCCCTATGACCAAAGGGTGAATACGCAAGGTGAAGATTTTGGAGTCACATTGTGTATACTCAAAAAATTCTTAAAATTTGCATTAAATTTGTAACTTATTAGCGAACAAAGATTTGAAGGCCATAGACATGGGTCCTAGTATGATGTATGAAGAGTCTTTATTTATTTCAAAGCATTGAATCTTAAGTGTGTCATTATTAAATGCTCATTTAGTGTTGTAGAATGAAAGAATTTTGATTGAATGTTTGATAATTAAAGTGATGCACTTAATGCATTGAATTGCTCACACGTAACATCAACCTATGTTAAATGTTTGTTTTTTTGTCTCAAGACTAAAAGGTGGATACCACTAATTGGAAAAATTTAAATTTTTGAAAAGGAAATGGACAACTTTGCAATAAAAACTAAGGCTTAAAGGTGGATTACTAGTTGGCTAAAATTTGAAATTTTGGAAAGGAATCGGACAAATTTGAGATAAAAACTATCTAATTGTGCACACATGGTTAGATGTAGGTGGTCAATGGATATAATATTGTAATGTAAGTGAATATGACAACTATGTGGAAGAATGTACATGTAAGGATAAGATAGAGGTTGAACAAATAAGAATAAATGTGTATGGTAGAGAATTAAGACTAGTGGAATGAATCTAATTTCACACAAGATTGTACTATTTGTCACTATATATATATACACTCAAAATAAAAATAAATAAAATCTATGTACAAAATTTGACTTTAACAAATATCTCAATTTTTTTTGTATTCATCAAAGAAAAAGAAGATTACAAAGAATATCTCAAAAATTTAACTCACTTTTAGAGTTCATTGGAAATGCCCCCATATTTAAAATAAAACAAAATTCAGCCAAACTTCTAGCAATAATGTCAAGCATGTTGGCTTGTTTGACATAAATAATAAGGGTAGAGTTTTTGAATATTTTAATAATGACAACAATATATTGAATGTCTTCAAATGCTCACACACAACAAACCTACGTCAAATGTTTGTTTCGGTGGTTCGAGGCTAAAAGGTGGATATGAGTAGTTGGATAAAACTTGATATTTTAGAAGGAAAGGGACAAATTTGTTAATCCTAGGTAAATGGTTAGATGTAGGTGGCTAATAGATATAATAAATTATAATGTAAGTGAAAATGACAAATATATAGAATAATGTACATGTAAGGATAAGATAGAGGATAAATACATAGGAATAAATGTGTATGAAAGAAAATTAAGAATAATGAAATAAATCCAACTTCGCAAAAGACCGTACTATTTATCACTATATATACATATCTCCTCAAAATAAAATCAAAACCAAATAAAATATAATTTGACTTTAACAAATATCTCAAATTTTATCTTGCTTTTATCATTCATTTGAAATGCCTCCATATTTAAAATAAAACAAAAGAAGCAAACTTTTAGCAATAAAACAAAAGTAGCAAACTTTTAGCAATAATGTGAAGCATGTTAGAGTGATTTAATAGTGTCCATTCACGTCTCCATTCCCTACAATCACGCGTAATAACCATTTAAAATTTATGTATTTATAAATTACAAATCTTGTGTCATTAATATTTTTTTTAACAATATATAACAACAAGACATGTGCTAGGTCAACAAAACTAAATTAAAATGTCTCAATTATGTAAGCAAAGTCTTTGCGTGGCTTATTTTATAATAATATGGAATGCTCCTAATTTGGTTGGATACAACTCTTTTTCATGCATAATGGAAAATATGGATTATATACAATGCTCATTTAAGAATATTAATGTCAAATCCAAATTATCTAGTTATTATTATTTATTTACATGTTCCGTCCTTGCCCAATCATGTCTAAACATCTTCAAACTAGTATAATATTATTATAAAAAAATTTGTTGTACTAGTCTTTAAAATTATATTTGCATTATGGAGTTCACCATTTAGTGTGTTTGTTAAGTGGTGGTAATATTATTGTCCCCACCAAGGTTCAAATCTATGTTGGGTCATTGTGATTGAGGGCTTTGTGGTCTCATTGATTCATAACTCATACTCCACTTTTGAAAAATAATTATAACTAGCATATCTATATTTTGATAAATATAAGTAAAATAAGCCGAGAGATATCATTTTATTTTAAAGAAGATATAATAAGAAAAAAATTCAAATATTTTACATAGTCAACTGGATTTTTTGAATACACAAGTGGCTAAGTGAATCATAGATGATCTAAATATCCATAGTTTATATGGGAATTGTCTATAAAGACATCAAAAAAGGCATGTTGACAAGATCTTTTTATGAATTTAATAATTAATTTAAATTTTACAATACAATGGTATTCTGAATTTTAATTTAATTATTAAATTCATTAAAGGTCTTGTCAATAAGCCTTTTAATAACTGCATAATCAACTTCATTTATATGTGTGAAGCAAACATATTTAGAGTAAATGGCAACTAGGTTGCTTAGAGCAATGATGTAGCTAATAAACAGCCATACCAAAACCCTCCATTGTTGGTTAACCAATTCTGCCATGAAAGAGCTAGTGAATCAATGTTCCTGAATGGATATAGAAAGAAATTTCAATGAACTTCATCGGTGAACTACATGGTTCAAATAGCAAAGATATGATCTTTGTGGCCATTGATTGATTAGCTCGGTATCATGGCACAATTGAAGAATTCCTGAAGGAAAAATAAATGAATTAATGAATATGTAACTTCTCCAAACTAAATGATCAATGAATTGATAAATCTGGTAAAGACATACTTTCAATCTACAAAGGCTTAAGTGAAGGCTCTCTAACCTTCATCCCCTTTACACTGGCATCACCAAGAACCGTTTCCTTCAAGTAAAAGACAACAATTTCTTCAACCATTGACCTCCTTAACCCAGAGATGAACAAACTTGTCCTGAATAATCATCTAAATCCTTTGGGACCAAACATACTCATCACTCTCCTTAACCTAGAGATCAGCAAACTCACAGTCCTTCCATGCCTCTAACCAGGGACCCCCTGTAGTATAGTGAATTGCCTTAGGAAACCCATAAATAATATAAAAGCAAATGCAATAATTTCATTTAAAAAAAGCTATGGTGAAGATGAAAGATAAGGGCCGCAGTTACGAAACTGTTGGCCTTCCACCACATGAGATAGTATGACTCTTTGAATTCCATGCATTTTGAATTTAATATACTATTGTAATTGACTCTTTGAATTTCATATAATATAAATGATTGTAACTATCGTTTCTTTTTTAAGACAGTAAAATGAATGTCAATTTTCTTTTTTTTTAAAACCTAAATGTTTACATTCAAATTTGTTTCCACTGTCTCAGCTTAATTATAATTAGTATTTGAATTCTAACTTTTGAAAACAAAAAATTATAAAATGAAGTGAAGTAGACAAGGGAATTGATCATTTTCATTGTAATAATGTTGGAGCAATACAAATATTTTGTAGGAATGGAACGTGTATACCCTCATTAGCCCATGTCCATTTTAGCCCTTTGTTATGTGTATTTTGTGTTTGCCAAGCCTTTGTTGAACCCCAATCATGTTCTCCTTCTCATCAATGTTGTTTTAAGCCTCACTTATCCTCCCAAAGTGTTGTCCTTTATTTAATTTTGACCCCTTTCTATGCCTTAGCTTTATTAATGTTTCGACCCTTTGTTGATGACTCCTTTATTCCTTTTGTTTAGCCTTAAGTTAACATTCCTAACCTTGTTTTATGTGTGACCCCCACCTTTTTTGTCCTAAAACACATCCAAATGAACATCCTTCACATGAACACCAATCGCTAGATGGCCACCTTTCAACCCACTACCCTTTAGTAAATTGAGATTGAGTTTCATTTGAGGATGTAAGATTTGGCTATGGAGATAGCCACCTAAGATCTAGAGGCCTAATAAAAAGAGTAATTATTTTTGAAGATCAACATGGAAAGAATAAATTACAGTCCTATAAAATAATACTAACAAAATATGATCAATGTACATTATGAATGGAAAAGGTGAGTCGTCAGACAATATAAGATTATGATTTGAGTGTCTTAATCTCATAATATGAAACATAATGTGAAAATTCCCTGCAAGTGCCCTAAGTAAACTTAAGTGACAAGGTGCAAAGAGGACCCAATAGTGGGGCTACTTAGGGAAATATCCATGTTCACACTAAGACCCCCTTTAAGAGAAACATAAGGAGAAAAGAAAACATGTAAACATGGGCCTTGATGGGAAGGCTTGAATGGGTACCCATATACAAAAATATCTCTTACAAATGAATAAAATGAGAAACCTATAGAAAAAACTCCTCTCCAAAAGAACTAAAAACATAAAAGATATTCTCTAAAGGACAAGAAAGATAAAACTGCACGTGATAAAAAAAATCTTTCAATTAGAGAGAATGAAGAGAAGGTCACATGACCCCTTTTAAAGGGATGCTCTACACCCCCAAGAGAGATCAAAATGCTTGTACTTACTCTTTCTTAAGGGTTTGGTGAATATATTTGTAACTTTCTTTGTCAAAAGACAATACCATAAATCAACAATCTACTCTTGAATTAGCTTCTCAATGTAGTGCATGTGAAACTCAACAAGTTTGGTTTATTGCTACTGAACTAGGTCCTTTGAGATTTGGATGACACTCTAGTTGTCACAAAAGAGGGTATATTGTTGAGGAATAATGAAGTAAAACTAAATAAAAATATTTTAAAATCACATAGTTGTTAATAACCCTCGATACTCAAGCTTAGTTGAAGAAAGTTAAATATCAAGTTACTTCTTAATCTATTAATATGAGGCCTAAACTAGGATGAAATATATAGATAGATGTGGACTTGTGATTATAATGATTTTTTAACACAATTATAATATGTATATTTCAACCATGTATATCCATGTATATGTTGTATAGGGAATCTAATGTTATGAGTGCCCTATATGTAATTCAAGAAACACTTGGTCGCTTTCCAATGAAGCTCATTTGATTCCTGTATAAAATATAAAATAATGCCATTCAAAAAAATAAATACAAGATCAATCGTGAATCAATAGATAAGGCTCCCATCAAGCTAATAATACAAAGTAGCATCAACAAGTGGAGAAGACACTTTGCCTCAAACTTGATTCCAAATAGAAAGGGAGTCAATACAAACTTACAATTAGCCATGTGAAACTGAGCTATAGTAGATCAAGAATATACTTGGGATAATAAATTGTGAACATAGAAGAAGATTGAGTGATCTTAATCTCAAGAAAATGGCACAAAAGGCCCAAGTTGGTCACAAAAAATATGTTGTGCATATTATATTTGACTTTTCTAATGATAGATGATTAGCTCATTGTAATGATCAATTCATCAACATAAAGAACAAGAATAAATTAAGAGTCATATCATCACAAAACATAGATATTTATATGAAAGTGGCAGATCTACAAAAACCAATCGGGAGATGAAATGAGTCTACCTTAGCATACTAATACAAAGGGGATTGTTTGAGGCCATAGATATGATGACATGTAACTGATTGAATGTTTGATAATGTTAAGTTGAAGATAATGCAAGGCATTAAACTAGTTAATGGTTTGTATTGTCATTGATGTCAACTTGATATCATCTGTACGGTCATGTACATAATGCCAAAGACTTCAGAGAATCAATGGAACAAAGGTTATGCTTTCAGCAATGCATAAAAGTCAAG
>MU223082.1:1634809-1650011 GCA_018584345.1 Thuja plicata | reverse complement strand
TTTAAATAAGATTTAAACATTTTTGGGAGGGATTTCTTAATTAAATATTTTTAATTAAGATAAAGGGATTTAATGACATAAAAATAAATTAATTAATTAATAAATGATGATGTCATCAGGGGTTTAGCGGAATATTAATAAATGAAATAAACTTATTTAATTCATTTAAAAATATAGGAATTAATTATTTAAATAATGAAATTGCTTTTTAATAATTAGAGAACTATAGTCATTTTAATTAAATTAAATAGGCTAGGGGAATGGGTTAATTGCAAGTGGGTATTTGATTTAGGGATTTATTTTAATTCCCTTATAATTAAATACTATAGCCATGTTTGATTTTGATTTGATTTGATTGGTCGAAATTGATTTGAATTGTATGGCTATAATAGTTAATATAAATCAGTGATAAAAATCACCTAGGATATTAAATTGATTAAAAGAATTATGCCAAGTAGTAACAGGGTCGTTTGGACATAAATCAAGGGTATGATCACACTTAGGGAAAACAGGGTCCATAGTTGCGACAGACCAAATTCAGGTGGTTACATTTACAAACTTTGCATTCGCATTATAAGTGTTAAAACCTTGCAATCGGGGATCAAATTCTCGATTGCAAGGTATTAATGCCTTGTCTTCATCCATGCTTTGTTATTTCATAAACTACAAGCAAGCTTTGCCTTTTTTTTGTTTAAGCTTTGCATTTTTGCAAAGATGTGATCAGAACATTCACTATTAAACAAAATGATTTGCTTGAAGGAGATGTGTTCACTCTTAGAGATACATGTGTATCCACTCTTTGTGTAGTCATAACAAATGAAGAGTAAATATGAGCAAAATTAGTATGAAGAAGGGAAAAATAGAGAGCATGTCAATGTCAATAACAAAAATATATCATGAGATAGCAAGGTTACAACACAATGGTTTCATAGAAAAAGAGTCAAAAATAGATTGGAGACGCTTCATAAAAAACAACAAAAGCTTCAACAGAAGAATATTGGATATAAACAATGGTGGACAATCATTTGTATTGGTCCTATGATGAACATGAAGAGAGGAATAAACACTCCTCTAAAAATATGTCATGTCCTATAAAGGTTAGAGGTCAAAGACTGTTATGACCATAGAAGAAATAGAGAAAATAGTGTTGCTATAATGATAAAGAAAGTGGTGTATATTGTGATGAGAAACAAAGTCACGGATCGTTCAATTGCATTAGATTGACAAACAACCAATTTATCTTTGTGACCTGAGAAAGATATGTTTGATAAACATAGTAGATGGAGTTGGATGAGTACATGTTCTTTACAATGCAATCAATTTTCTTGCATGTTCAAATGATCATGAGCTGACAGCTTTGAGAGCCCATCTATCATGATAACCATTGCCTTGTATACATGAACCTCTTCAAATGAAGAAGGGAAACATAGTAAATAATCATCATGAAATAGTAAGAAAGGAGCATAGGTTTGCTATTGTTGAGTTATGAAGAAAAGGAAGATAAAACATAATAGAAGAAACAAACCAATCTACAAAACAAAGAACACGGGATTTATTGTGGTTGGGCAAAATAGCCTGCATCCACACTAAGCAGAGGAAATTATATTAAAGTTCTGAAAACTAAGATTACAAATGAATACAACAACAACAACTAATAAAAGTTGTTCACCTAGCAAGAAGCCCAACAACCAATTCGGAGGGAAAGAGAAGAGGTTGTTGGCCTTCAACATTACAATCTCCCACCTAATGGCTAACGGATGCTACCGCTAATCAAATATTCCCCTACTCACTCTGCTGATTTGCCTCTTCTTTACAAGCCCAAGAGAAGTCCTAGAACATTCAAACTTCTCCTTAGGTACAACCTTGGTCAAAATATATATCGGATTGACCTTTGTGTCAATTTTAACAACCTTCAATCTTCCCTCTTTAACCATATGTCTCACAAAATGAGCATGAATATCAACATGTTTTCAGCGACGCTGAGATGAGTGATTGTGAGCCATAAAAATGACACTATGTCTGTCACAAAAAAGAACATAATCACTTTGTTGATATTTCAAATCAGTAAACAAGCATTGTAACCAAATCATCTCCCTAGCACCTTTAGAAAGTGTCAAATATTCAGCAACCTTTAGACCCAACTAATGACAACCCCAACAACCATGAATGTATAACCGGTAGTAGACCTTCGTTTATCCAAATCTTCAGCAAGATCAAAATCAGTAAATCTTTGCAGTTGTACATTATTGCTACAAAACCGTAGACAATAATCAAAAATGCCCTTAAGATATTTCAATATCAATTTAACAACTTCCCAATGAGTCTTCCCGGGATTGCTCATGAATCTACTCACAACTCCCACTGAATGAGCAATGTCGGGACATGTAGAAATCATAGCATACATAATGCTACCAACTGCTGATTTGTAAGGAACTCCTTCCATAAAATCCTTGTCCTCTTGTGTTTGTGGACACAATTCAGAAGATAAGTGAAAATGAGAAGCGAGGGGAGTAGAAATAACTTTTGCATTAGCTATACGAAACCATTCAACTACTTTATCAATGTAGTCTTTTTGTAATAAAGTGATCTCCTTCTTATTTCTATCTCGGGTGATCATGATGCCAAGAATCTTCTTGGCTGCCCCTAAGTCCTTCATAGAAAATGTGCTTGCCAAATGAGCTTTCAGCCCACCAACAATCTTAGGACTAGTACCAACTATCAACATGTCATCAACGTAGAGAAAGAGAATGACGAACTCACCATTAGGAAGTTTTTTATAATAAATGCATGGATCTTATTCACATCTCATGAAATTGTGAGCAATCATGAATCGATCAAATTTTAAATACCATTGTCTCAGGGCTTGTTTGAGCTCATACAAACTTCGCTTGACTCTGCAATAAAGATGCTCTTGTCCCTTCTTGACGAATCCTTGAGGTTGCTCCATATACAACTCTTCATCTATATCACTATGTAAGAATGCAGTCTTCACATCAAGCTGCTCCAACTCGAGATCCCATACAACTGCTAATCCCAATACTGTTCGGATTGTAGTCATCTTCACAACCGGAGAGAAAATCTCAGTAAAATCGATCCCCTTTTGTTAATCATATATGTTTACCACTAATCTGACTTTGTAGCGTTTGCAACCTTCATCTTTGTCTTTCAATATATATATCCACTTATTCTTAAGTGGTCTTCGATTTGATAGAAGAGAGACCGAATCCCAGGTGTTATTAGTTACAAGAGAGCTCATTTCTTCATTCATGGCAACCATCCATTTATCATTATCGCTGCTCAAACATGTCTTTTTATAATCGGTCGGTTCAACTTGCTCAGAAATTAGTAGTTTGGCCTCTCCCTCTTTAGCAAAGAGCTGATAGTCAGAGAATTTCTCAAATTTTTTGTTGCCTAGAAGATCTTCTTACTTCCGGAAAATTTTCATACTGATTAGATTGATGAATTTTCTGTAGTTGATTCAAAGCACCATTTCTAGTGTTCATTGTGATATCATGTTCATGGTCAATTGACTGTGTTTGTTTGAATTGCATCGCAGGAAATTAATTTGAAAAATCCTTGTTTATAAATGTTGTGTCTTCGTGTGGCATAGTGAACCATGACCGATCCATAGTTATGGATGCCCCGTGGCCAGGAAGAGGGCTGCTAAAGCCATGACTTGGCATCGAAAGAGAGTGAAGAGGCTCTGCCAAACAACTGACAGCCTCTTGAAGACTCTCAGACGAAGTCAGAGATGGGCTTCACACGGGTGTGGAGGAGCCCGTAAACATATCCTCTTCAGCGCTGACTTCCGTGTTGGCCCCCGATTAATCCAGCCATAGACTGCGATGATTGACGGGAGGGAGGTTGGAACTGTGGAGCTGAAGTCTGTCACCAAACTCTTTCCCGTGTTGCGCGTGACTGCAAGTCGCGGTATGAGGAGGAGTTGTTTGTGGTGAGAGACTTTTAATTCCCATGGGTGTTGAGAAACCCGTAGCAAAATCATGATTTGCGCTACCATATGCTCTGTCATATGGATTGTCATTCGCAGCGCCTTCATGTGAGAAATTTAGGGCAGGGGACCATAGAAATTCATTATTGTTTTCAATTGGGGATAATACAGTGACATTATTGTCACTTGAAGCAAAATGAAATGGAGATTGAGCATTAAATGAGGAGAAATCAATGTCATGGCCAGATTCAGAAGATTGTGATAAAGTGGGAATTGGGGCTAAAATAGTGGTGGGTGAAATAGACAAGTGCTGATAATTTGCTGTTGTATGGCCATGTGAGGAAATGTGAGGAAAATTAATGTCATTGTTTGCAATATTAGACAAGGGAATATAATCTTTTGCCTGTGTTTCCTCTAACAAAGCTGGAAACATCATCTTTTTAAAAACTACATCTCGACTCCTCACAATTTTATTTTCAACTGGATCCTACAAGCGAAAACCAAACTGATCTTCACCATATCCCATGAAGATACAATGCTGCGATTCAGAATCAAGTTTTCTCATTTTCTCCTTGGGAACATGAACAAACACTTGACACCCAAACACTTAGATGTGATAATAGGAAACCCTCTTTCCCAGCCACTCTTCATCGGGTATACCAAACTCCAACCGATGTTAAGGGCTGCAATTAATCAAGTAAACAGATGTGTTGTAGGCTTCCGCCCAGAATTCTTTGCTTAAGCCAGCATTGGAAAGCATAATTGAGTTTTCTCAATAATGGTTCGATTAAGTCTTTCTGCTGCCCCATTCTCTTGAGGAGTGTAGGGGACAACTTTAATCTTTCGAATACCATGATCTGCACAAAAAATATCAAACTCCAAAGAACAAAATTCACCTCCATCATCCAACTTTAAGCATTTGATTTTGTGACCACTTTGATTTTTAACAAGAGCTTTGAAAATTTTAAATTTTGATAACACTTCATATTTTCGAGAGAGCATATAAATCCAAAATTTCCTAGTACAATCATCAAGGAAAGTAACAAAATATTTTGCGCCTCCATGAGAGGTTACCTCCGTAGGACCAAAGACATCCGAGTGCATTAAATCCAATGGTGTTGTCTTCTTATCATGTTCATCTTTCAAGAAGCTGACCCGTCTTTGTTCCCATGAAGACAATGTTCGCAAAACTCCAAATTTGTGGATTGAAGACCCGGTAGTTGTTCTCGATTGAGCATAACCTCAAGTCCTTTCTTGCTCATATGGCCTAATCTTTGATGCCAAAGAGCCACATCGCTTCCCACAGTAGTCGTAGTAGCTCCCACCTCATCAACAGTTTCTACAATATAGAGGCTGCCAACTTTGTCTCCTTTTGCAATCACCAAAGAGCCTTTAGAGACTTTCCATGTGTCCGTGAGAGTGGTGAGAAAGCCTTGTGTATATAACTAACTTACGGAAATCAGATTTCTTTTTAATTTGGGAACATGGCATACTTCTTTTAGCAGCCATTTGATTCCTCCAGCTAGCTGCAAAACAACATCACATTTTCCAACAATCTCACAAGCTTTGTTGTCCCCCAAATAAACATGTCCAAAATTACCTTCTTGGTAATTTGAGAAGGCCTCCGTGAAAGAAGAGGCGTGAAAGGAAGCACCAGAAACAATTACCCAAGAATCTGATTTTGTATCATGTTGTTGATACTATCATAATACCATCACCCTTATCATGAGTTATGTTCGCTTCGCTATCCAACACCCTTTCTTGTGCCTTCTTGTATTTTCTAAAATCCTTCTTGACATGGCCTAGTTTGCTACAAAACCAGCAATCACCTTGTCTGCCTTGGGACTGCAATCTTCTTTTAGATTTAGACCTCCTATTGAAATTATTTCTACCTCTATTATGACTTTTTCCCCTATTTTCAACACTCACCATCGTTAAGGCTTCGCTGGTTGAAGACTTCGTGTTCTTTCTTCTCATGTCTTCACTGAGAAGAGTCGTTGAAACTTCATCAAAGGATAATGTTTTCGAGCTTGATGTTGTAGTGCTAATAGTTGTTACAACTCCATTCCAGTTGTTTGGAAGAGAGCATAATAGTAAGACAACCTTGTTCTCATCGTCTTGCTTCATGCCAACTGAATCCGCTTTGCTGATCAAGGTATTGAATTCATTGAGATGATTCATCATGGCCTCACCTTCCCTCATCTTCAATTTGTATAACCTCTTCATGATGAAGACTTTATTTGCAGCGGATGCCATTGCATATGTGGTTGAGAGCTTGTCCCATACCACCTTTGTTGTTGCTTCATTTGCAACATTGTACAATACATTATCATTGAGATAGAAAGATTGTTTCCTTGGCCTTTTCGTCAAGTGATTCCCAATCTTCGTTACTCATCGTAGCAGGTTTTTTTGTTTTTCCCTCAAGAGAAATTGAGAGACTTCGCTTGATGAGCAGTGATTTCATTTATATCTTCCATATTCCAAAATTCTTCCCTACGAATTTCTGTACCCTCAAATCTTCCATAGCTTTGGAAATTCTCTGTCAAATTCCCAATCAGCGGTTCAACAAGCTCTAATACCAATTATTGAGTTATGAAGAAAATGAAGATAAAACAGAATAGAAGAAACAAACCAATCAAAAAAACAAAGAACACGAGATTTATCGTGGTTCGGCAAAATAGCCTACATCCACACTGAGTAGAGGAAATTATATTAAATTTCTGAAATTCAAGATTACAAATGAATACAACAACAACAACTAATATAGTTTGTTCCCATAGCAAGAAGCCCAACAGCCAATATGGAGAGAAAGAGAAGTAACCATTGGCCTTAAACATTACAGCTACAGGGTAAGGACAGTAAGAAGTCAATCACAGTGGAGATGATATGCAAAATGATAAATGATGATAGTTATGCCAAAAGAAAAATAGGCTGCAATTATAGACATGGATAGTTTAGCAGTAAGCTTATGAGGTCGTCTTTGCAAGAACATATAAAAATGATAGTCTTACACATTAAGATGAGGATAATGGCTTGAAGATAATGAAAGGGATCTAACATCAAAAGCATTATAATCTATGAGATCCCAAAGCTCATAGTTTACAAATTGACATAAGAGTTTAAATGACGTTTGTTGTTCCTCAAAGTTTAATTGTTCTTTGAGTTTGGTCAATTTTCTATGACATTATCAATGGATGATTATATTATCTTAAAGGGAATATTCCAAGCATCTTAAGGAGAAATATGAAGTCTAGGGGAATGCGATCAAAGTAACAAGCAAGTAGAGGGAAATGGTTTCAAGTTATTTTGCAAGACTTCTCTTGTAATCATTCATGAAAACATCATTTACATTCGCACTGTTCCAATCATGTTTATGGTTGAAAGTATAATGTTCTTCCCTCAAATTTGAAATTGGGTCCTGCACAACATGTTACTACCTCATATTGGAAGTTGCAAAATACAACTAATGTTTTTCTTCTTACTTGTAATTTTTTTCACCAGGATCCGTATTTGGCCTTGTAACGCATATTTTACACTTGTAAAATATAAGGTTCTTCCCAAAATTTATAGACGACCTTCCAAAATCTGATTGTAGTCCTAAATATATTTAAAATCAATTGAAATTGGGTGTCTACGACTCGATAACAAGTGTAAGATCGAATCACTTCCCTTGTATATGTGAAGTACAACGATATCTTCCCATTTGCAAATAAAATACCCATGTTTTCCCCAACTTATAACACACTTCCCAAGATTTTAAATTCACTTGTGACCTCACTTTTGCATCCCTTTATTCCTTCCCTTGTTATTCATATTTACACACACAACCTACCAATAAAAAAATCAAGGCATGGGCCTTATTTTGCAAGCAAACTCCAAGACTGAAGAATGACACAGAGCGAGAAGAGCAACATGAGAGAGCCATACGAGGAGGATAATAGGTGATATGAATTATTGAGAGCATAGAATCATTTCAAGATAGAGATGGAAAGATGTTTTTCCAATGAAATATAGGATACAATTCCCTATTCCAGTTCAAGATGCTTTCACCAAACTTGAGTACTTCAATCACAAAGCATCATGTAGTAGCATGAAGATTGACAAAGGATGATGTAAATAGAATATGTTTCTAGACAATTAGAATAGTTTTCAATTATGTACTTTTAATTTCATTTTGACAAATTACATGTAATGTCAAAAATTGTAATTACGGGTGATCATGTCACTTTCAAAGTTGTAACTTGTAATTACATGTAAACAAATTGCAAGTCAAGTTACATTAGGACTGCAATTTGGAATAAGTCATAGTTAGTTGTGGAATAAGTCTTAACTAGTTGGACTTCTCCCACTTTTTGTGTTCATTCCCTCGCCTATAAATAAGAGAGGGTGCTCATTGTAGTTTTTATCTTTTGGCAAGGCAATAAAACTTTGTGCATTTGTTGAGCACTCTAAGACTTTGACCTTAGATGCAAATAAAATTGCTTTCAATCAAAGAGGCAAATTGCTTTTAGAATTTTTGCTAATTCAAGGTGTTATGTGACGACATTTCATAAAGATTGATTGTAAGTGGTATGCTATTGTTCAAGAGGGACTTAAACTTGATCTTGCAGACTTTGATGTGTAAATCATGTTTAGAGTTAAGTTAGATTTTCATGTTTGATCTTGTCAACTTTGAGATACTCATCAAATTTGAAGCTCTTATAGAATGCCCAAGAAAGGAGGTAACTTGCAGACTTCGTGCTACTTTTATTTTCTTATTTTGTCCATGTAAGGTTAAGTACACATCAGAGACTTTGAGTTGCGGGTGTGTTTCACCCTTGTTCCTGGATTCATAGAAGGATTCATAGAAAGACTTTGGGCTTTCATCAACTTATTTCTCTACTTTGCTAAATTATATTTAAAAGATTGTTGTCAGAAAGAATCGTGTATTCTGAAGTAAGATAATACAACAAAATAAGAACACCTATTTGGAATAAAGGGAATATGGTGAATGCACCACCCTGTCAATTAGCTTAGTGTACATAATCTTCGGTTTTAGTTTAGTATTAGTTGTTTTTAGTAGTAGTAGATAGGGGGACCCTTCCCTTAATTAGGAGAGACTGTGTCTCACATGATATGGTTGGAACCATTGTTTTGCAATTCATCCTTCAAATTGTTGGTTGCAAAATATCCACCCAGCAGTTTTTGGTGGCTCTATTGGGGACATGATATGCATTTGAAAGCCTCACACTTTTATTTGAAGTATACCCGTGTCCTATTCATTGTAATTTATTTTCTTGTAGTTTGTAAATTTTTCACCAAGGACATTTAAATGATTTCCCAAGGTCCTTAGGGAAATATTTTTGGTCCATTGAATCTGGCTCTACCCCTACATGCTCTTCCTAAATACTTACAGAATAATTTTCCCAAGTTCTTCGGTGATAGACAACAACATCCTAAGGAACATATTGATGCTTTCTACATTGCATATGGTGCTCATGGTGTTGAACATGGGCATTTGTCTATAAGATTGTTCGTGGAGACTCTCCAAGCAGTGGTTGTTGATTAGTTTTACCATCTTGCACCATGCACTATTACAAACTGGGCTACTCTAATAGCCAAGTTTGAAGAAAGGTTCAAACCTCCCGAAGACGTACATGCACTACTATCCCAACTCACCCAATTGAAGAAGTCATCTCATGCTCCTATGTGTGAAATCATCACCCACCTCAAAAAGTTAACACGAAGAATCCCAGTTGTTTCTCATCCTATAGCTACAAATTTAAAATGTTTCTTCATCAATGCTCAAGTTCGTAAAGTCATTTTTTTGCTAAGAAGAGAAATTCCAAGGAATCTTCCAGCTTCCCAAACTTTGGAAATTGAAATCAATGATCTCATTCTTTCCAGGAAGATAAGAATAGAAGCAAGAAAGTCTTGAGAAAGTTATGAACTTTGGATTCATTTTCTTCCATCACAAGGATGGAACTTGTGGTGCAAAGGTTGGCTAATGAGTTGCTTTCCCTCAAAAAGAAAATTGCTCAAGGTATGTTTTCTGTTTCTCACAAGGAGGTATCAAGGAGGCCATTTTATAATGTTTCTCATGATTTTGTTGTAGGGAATCAGAGTAGGCCTCCCTCTTCACTGAAGAAGCTTACTCTTGAGGCACTATTAGTGAAAGCAGTAGAAAATCATCCTGAATATGAATCAAGTGATCCTTTATTCTCTTCCAAGAAAAGGAAGCAGACATAGTAGGCGACTCCCACTTCTGGCTTTTGCATTCTCAGAAAACCATTGATGAAAAGAAGAAGGATGAAAATCATTCTGGCAAGGTTCAAGTGAATGAAGATAATCGTGTCTTTAGACCTAAAAAATCAAACATGCATGAAGGTCCTAGTGAAAATAATGCATATATATTTCAAGCTCGTTAATTTGATCGAGTGATGCATGAAAGAATGACTTGAAAAATCAATGAGGACCTTTTTATAATCAATTTAGATTTTCTCAAGTCTGAAGTTTATGGACATATGAACCACATGAGAAAATTATTTCCAATCAGCTAAAGGCGATGATGGTTGATGAACTAGTTATTAAATTTGTAGCTAGCAATAAGAATTCATTCTTTCTATGATCAAGAGGATGTCCAATTAGACATCTTGCTTGGTTGGAAGCCAATGAGAGGATATATATTTCACTCATACTTGAACATTGAGGACATACTTGAGAAAGTATTCCAAGAAGCATGTTCAATTCAATAGGAGCAATTTGAATTCATGGATCCATAGTGGGGCGGTAGTACATATGATTCATCTGAAGAAGTCAAATTTGTTCGTTTCTTCCAAGGAGTAGTACATAACTATTCTTACTAGAAATTTACTAAACCAAAACAACTAAAAATCATATGATTGTTTCATCACACTTCACATGAAATAGTTATTTCAATTGTAAAATAATATGGTCACAAGGAAGGGATGTAACACAATATCATTGTAGTTCCTTTTGGATGAATTTACTAAGTAGACAAGAGGGAGGTATGTTCAAAGCAGTTCAGTTTCTTATTATCCGCCTGGGGCACGATCCCGACCTCATCCCTTATGGTGTCAGAGTCGTGCACTTAGCAAGACTTGATCCCTGGTGGGCTCATTGAGAACCAATTGACTTCACCAGTAGACCAAGGGCCCATTAACAATTTTAATCTATTTTAAGGCAAAGGTAGATATAATTATAGTCAAACCAGTTTAATTATTTATTATTAAATATATGAATGGTTAATTTTTTTTGAATAATGAATTTACATTTTAATTTATTATCTCTATTTTTAGGAATGATGTAAGTATAATTAATTACTTCATTGCTATTTTATGTTTTTAAATTACACATTCATATAAAAATTTTAAAGAAAATATTAAGATGAAATCAATGATTATTTTTTATACAAGGAAATTGATTTCGTAAAATTATAGTGATGTTTTGCTAACAAGTTTGACATTTTTGGATAGCATTTAGTCTATTTTTAATTTAAGAATATGCACACTTCCCATTCTGTAAAATAATAGTAATGAGAATAATTTATTAAATAAAATAAAACCAATGATTCTATTATACTTGTACGTAAGATTGAAATTTGATGGCCATCCTTATTTGTTATATTAAATGTCAAATTTATAACTATTAATAATAAATACAAAACATTAAATTATGTTAATAATTCACAATTAAATTTCTAAATTCATATTATAATATATTTAAGATAATCTCATTGACTTATAAATAAATAAAGTATTATACTCTCTTTGAAAGCTTTCTAAATCAATATATTTTTAATAAAAAAATATTATAAAATTATATAGATAAATATTATAAATTAGAATACTATATTATATTTATCCATATTAATTTATTATAATTTGCTAATAGTTTAAAATGTCATATATAGAATTATATGAAAATATAGTGAGTCAAATTATACACTATTATAAATTGTTTAGCTATAATATATAGTCTAAAATTGAAAATATGATCACATGCCATCAAATTCCTAACATTCTACCATGTAACATAGTAATTAAGCATAATGATCAGATCTTATAGGTATTTGGAGGAGAAAAATAATTTTGTTGGTCATGAGTACCATCTTGGTTCCTTGAGTTTCTCTATGATCCTACTAGGTGCAACAAATCTAAGCAAGTGAATCATTTCCCCCTCAAAGCCAACTGAGTGGACCTAGCAAGCTATCTTAGAGAAAAATCCTATGATGAAGAAGTTAAGGTCATCTAGACTTAGGTGAAGAATCAAGCACTTTTCCAAGGACTTATTAGGATGAAGACTTCAGTGCATCTTGAACTACCATATACCACCCTATGACCTTAGTGATACTATTAGCCATCCCCTTCACAATATGGGTGACACCTCATATCAATCAATACTATGTTATTGGTGATTACCTATTTACACTCCTAATATAACAATTATCTCAAATTTTGGTTACATGCATCGTAAGATATCTACTAGCTTAACTACTCTAGTATAACATCTAGGGTATCCCATGACAATCTTTCACCTCCATAATACAAGTGAATTTTATCTACTCCTCAAGGTACAAAAGTAGCCCCAAGCATTAATCATTGACGTAGTCCAATGACTACCTCTAAGTACAATAGTATCTTGGAGGTTCATACTTGTATTCAATCACTAAGATCAAGTTCTCCTAGTTGAACTCCCTAGAAAGATAGGCTTAATAATCAAGAAAGTAATTGAAGACAACGATTGTATTCATGGAAATGTACTAGAGTGGTATTGCAAATTTAAGTTCCTCTTAATGCTTCAAATCAGAATATTCCTCTAAAGAATGTTCCTTAAATGTGAATAATTGTTCCTTAGCATATGATGACAAATGAATGCACATTGAATGTCTTTACACAAAGCTACGTAGAAATTAGCCATGTGAACTTGCACCAATTTGGCTCATAGTAGAAATAAAAAGGATGGAACTCAACAAATTTTGAAATAAACCATATTAAACTTACACAAATTTGGCTCATAGAAGAAGTAAAATGTGTGGGAGTAGAAGTAAAATGGGTGGAACTCTAACAAATTTTGAATTTGAGATTCTTAAAATTGATGGGTTGATTCCACAAGTGTAGAAATTTTTGAAATTAAGATCTGAAATTAATGGTCAACTCTATAGAGTGTGATCAATACAATATATTTGCAAGATTGGCTTGGGATAAGGGAATGGTAATTCCAATGCAAAGAATATATGTCCAAATATTAAAGTGCAATTATTGAAATGTATCAAATAATGTGTAGAAATAAATAATATTATTTCTAAAAGATGAAACTACATATAATCAAAATACGTTAACAAGTTCAATTTTATGCAACAATTATGACATTAATCAATATGCAATTTTATCAAGCAATTCTAACATGAACTAAATCAATTTCTTAATTAAAAAATAAAGAAAATATACTAGCAACATCTCCACGACATAACACTAACAACATAATTCAAAAGACTAAGGGCCAAGTAGATCCCAAGTAATCGAACCAATGAAAATGATAATTGCCAAACCACATTAGGAAATGCTCCGAAACCCAATAGGCCAAAACATATGTACTAATTCAAAGTGAGCTTTATAGCCTCAATGTTGGGATTAAGTTGTGTCAACCTTTGAATCCTCACATTAATAATTAATTTTATTAATTATTTGGTGCATATTGATTTATCCTTCTTTTAGGAGGTTGAAATCAAAATATTTTATAAAAAAACTGAATCGACAACTTTCGATGAAGACTTGGGAGTTAAGTTTTGTGATAAAAAATAATAGAGCAGTTTTTTGGTTGATTTTTATTGGAGGCTAAGCTAAGGAAGGATTTACTTTATTTGGAGGTATATGCACAAGAAAGAAGATATTTTTTATTATTATTGAGATGAAGTGGGAGTCATTGATGAAGTGCTTTCTTTAGCTTTATTACTTTGTTGAAGATGAAGGTTTCTTTCTTTGGTGTCTAGCTTGTAAAGCTTGAAATATGTGCATTGTAAGCTCTATAAATACACGTATTGCTAGAGGAACTATACAAGAGAGGGAGAGAAGTTCATTTCATAGGGGTTGTGTTGACAGACTTTCTCCAAGATGGAGTAGGATAGCCTGAAGATTGTATTGTAAATGTATATTGTTGTTGAATAATACAATGGCTCTCTAGTTTTGGAGTGGGGTTTTTTACTCGAAATGGTTTTCCCCACGTAAATTATGTGTTCTATTTGTTGTCTTGTTATTTTTGTTTTATGATTTTGTGTTCTATTTGTTGTCTTGTTATTTTTGTTTTATGATTCTGTATTGTTGAATCTTAATGTATGCATGCTGCTGAAATTGAGTTTTTGCAATCACTTTCCTCTAAGGTTTCAATTGTAGGAAATAAACTGTGCCTGATTTCACTAGGGCCCGTTTGGACCACGGCATATCGGCCGATATTCTTGCATTCCATATTCAGAAGACGGTATCCACTGTTTGTGGTCGACTGTGAAAGATAGAATTGGAATTTTGATATTCCAATTTGGCCAAAAAAATGGGCATTCCATCTTCCACTTGAAAAGGTGGAATTGGAATACCATCTTCGCATGCCCATTTTTGAATTCTAATTTAACGTGGGTCGTCGGGTCCGTGTGGGCATTTTAATATTCGTTTGACATCCGCGTTTTCATTTCACATCCACCGGCGTTTTCCTCTGTCTGCGTGCCTTGCTCGAAACCCTACTGTGCGGCGTGTAATGCTGTATTGCTCTTCGATGTTTTCCTCCGTCCGCGTGCCTTGCTCGAAACCCTACTGTGCGGCGTGTAATGCTGTATTGCTCTTCTGGTCCAGGTACAAGGTAAACATAATGTCATCCTTATCGACATGTTTTATGTGGAAAAGTTTAAGTTTGTAGTTAATACCATTTACATGAAGGCAGGGAAAATGAGATTGACAAAGTTTTATAACCATGATACATGACCAAGTGTTAATATTGCATTCCCTATGTTGTTTAATCTTCAACTATGTTTAATCTTTTGTTTATAGGTTTCGGCTGTCACTGTTGTAAGGGATGTTTACATGCTCTTAATATTTTTGGCTTTTCATGATCCCTAACACTGTTATCCGGGAACGCAATTGTACAAAGGATTTTAGTCTAACTTGTTCCCTACGATTGGCTCATTCTTAAGTTTGGGTTTCGTAGTTTCAAATCAGGCAGTGCCGCAGCAGCCCTGTCAGAACATATTATGAAACCGCAGTCCAC
>MU223082.1:1599650-1634709 GCA_018584345.1 Thuja plicata | reverse complement strand
TAATATTATTTTATTGCAAAAATAAAAAAAATATTCAAAAACACGAACAAAATGTGAAAAGCATCATAACATTTGAAAAAATCACAAATTGTTATAAAGAAATTAAAAACAAATTCTCATTCAGTGCATATTCCAATTCCAAAATGYGGCACCCAAACGCGGAAAATACATCTTCTCGGTCATCTTCCAGGTGCGTCCAAACGGGTCGAACACATATTCCGGATATCATTTTGAGGATATGATATTCTAGAATTGCATCATATTCTAGAATTGACTATATCCGGCATTCCGTATGCCTGCGTCCAAACGGGCCCTATATGACATAGTAGTATGTTAAGTAGGAGATATTTTCCACAACAAGTCAAACTGTGATATTTCTATCACAATTCAGTTGTGTAGTTTTTTGAGTCAAACTCATTGACCCATATTTCATGAGTAGTGGTTCACAAGAACCCATCTCTCATGAGAATGAATGGAACACTTAGCACTCATTGCATCTAGGTGATTTTCACAAGGTGAAGCACCAGGACTTCCTTGGTGGTCACCCATCTCAGTACTACTCCAGCTTGAGCGTGCTTAGCTACAGAGTTCTCTCCATGGTTAAGCTCACTCTGCTTGCAACCCCATTTGCAAATCCTTCAACAAGTGTTGTGCCTTATGAACCATTCAAAGGGGTCAATGAGTCAATGAGTTTGACTCAAAAAATTACACAATTGAATCCTGATAGCAATATTGTGTTTGTATCAACATATTGTCATATGTTTCTGAAGAAACAATCGCTATTGGATGCACATACTAATCTCAGATTGCTTTTCTAAGATACCCAATTTCCTTTCACTCAATAATCTTTATATTAAGATTCCCAAATAGCAAAAATTCATTATCAATCATGATAACAAGAAAGCTAACAATAAAAAGACACAGGAATTATCACCTTCTGTGACCTTTTCAACTAGCAATTCACTCCCAAACTCAAGAAAAATGAAATCTACGTTACTATCTGTAGCAGATGGGACCTCTATCACAGAATGAGTTCAACAATGAAAATTCACAGCATATAAATATTAAGATTCCCAAATAGCACAAATTCATTATCAATCATGATAACAAGAAAGCTAACAATAAAAAGACAGAGGAATTATCACCTTCTGTGACCTTGTCAACTAGCAATTCACTCCCAAACACAAGAAAAACGAAATCTACATTACTATCTGTAGCAGATGGGACCTCTATCACAGAATGAGTTCAACAATGAAAATTCACAGCATCATACAACATACTAGCTTAATTATCAACCAGCATTGTCAAACCAGCAGACTGGAAAAAAAAAAAAAGGCACTAATCTGCATTCTTGAAACTTTAAGCATCGACAAAATGGAAGCAAAGGCATGTTTTATATCTTGTGGATGCAATAGAGTCATCCCCAATACAAGAATACAAACTTTTCCCGTGGGGTGGACTTATAAGGAAGAACAAAAAGTAATCTCAAATTGTGTGCTCCCTTGCTAGAAAAACACTGATCTAGAAACTAGTTACCTACATACAACATTACCGTAGTGGTTACTTAGGTGAGTCCTATTGCCCATCACAAGGCCAGGAACACAAAACTGAAATGGAAAACCTAGCCAAAAGGACAGTCATATGCCATGTTGAAAAAACCTTTGAATATGTGTTTTCTAAACCTTGAGCACATCAATAATTGCACAATTATATTTCCAGACCAGCATCCTACAATAGCCCAAACAAGAGAGCAGTTGTAATGCATGCAAATACTAATTCTCTGTCAACTGAATACACATGCTACATCATGTTGGAGGAATTTGGGGAGCAACCAGGTCTGAATTTCTGATAATTTCTTTGATTCATTTAGCCTTAAAATCTTCATATGAAGCAATTAAACCCAGCTACTTCAAAACATTATCTAGCCATTTCTTGAGTTCCTTAACCTGCAAGGACTCGTGCAAGATATTTATCAAATTTGTAACTTTAAAAAAGAAAGAAAATAGGTCATCAATGGCACACCAAGAGTAATAATGTTGTTAATGAAAAAAATATAGCATCTTTGTTTCTATATGAGAAAAAGGAGAATCTGATAGCAAGATTCAACAACTACATGGTAGGAGATCATGATTCGTAATAATGTTGATTTATAATTAAGCTTCACAGGTAATGTTGAAAGAATAAACTGCTTAGACTGTACTAAACTGAACTCTTCTCCATTCAAAAATTGCCTACAAATTGCACGCCCTGAAGATAGATTGTTCTGATCAAACTCTGAAATGAATGGCAATAATATCTTGTTCACTCTACTTAATTCTTGTGTTCAATGTGCAGATAGAGAATTTACCATCTTAAAATGTAATCAAAAGAAACATATATGTTTTCCAGCTGTCTGAACTTAGGTTACAAAATCCTCAAGGTTATTTACCTGGAGAGCTTAGGGACAGACAAAAGTTACTGTGAAAACACCAATATAAGACGAAGGCTAAAGTATGTTACCAATTTGCAAAGTTACTGTGAAAACAAATGAGAAAAGTCTGGATAAAAGATTTTCAATAGTGCTACAATAGTATACAGTAATACTAAAAACTTGTTGGATTAGTAGCATATATTTGAAATTGAATCCCCATGATTAGGGTTTAGGCCGGTTTAAAAGAGTACAAGTCATAAGTATCAGGTGGGCCAACTAGAGCAATTTCCAGTTTCATCTCCACAGTCTACCTGGTAGACTTTCATTTTAATAAAATTCATATCACAAGAAGTTAAACTATAAAGTTATCTTTATAGGGAAGAAAAATTATTATTATCACAATGAGTATAGATTTTCATTTCTAAACTGGCAAGTGAGCTAATTTGGTTTCTCATAAGAGCTGTTGTATGCAAAAAGAATGCCCTCAATACATATAATAAAAAATTTAGTGAGCAAATAGTTTAAAGATCCACAGGGGGCAATCAATATTTCTTTATACTATTATAAAGAGTTATCTTGAGAAGCCTCGAAGATATGTTACAGATTGTACAAAATAAAAATATTACATATAATATCATCAAATGTGATGACAAGAATTGAACTACATATAAAAATGCAAGTCTCCTTTAAAACATCTTCTACCTAAAACCCAATTCAGGTTTCAAAAGCTTCAGAAATTTTCTAGACAATCAACTTGAACTAGATCAAGATTCCATCACAGCCACAACTTGAGTATCTTTTCCAGATATAGAACTCAAGATAGATCAAAAATAAATGTAGGGATAACAGAATTTCATCCCCAATAGTGTGCAAGATAGATCCAATCCATGATTTCTCTCTAGCCCTTTAGGAAACCATCTTTAATCTTAAGCTCAAAATCACTGCCTTAAATTCGTGTCCGAATTGGTTTAAGAGCTTTGAATGATGGCAAGTCTTGCAATTCAATAACTTGAACTCTGCGTTGCTTCTTGGCTGCAAAAAAAACATTAGTGATTCATTAGCTCATTTCATTCATGGATTGACGCCCATAACATGATTTAAGAGTTTTAGAAATACAAACCCTCTTCTGCTCGTTGGTATATTTCTTGAAGCCTTTTCTTTGTTTCTTCTATCTTCCCTTTTGCAGATTTATCATTAGGAGAGTTCAATTTCTGAAGAAAAAATATGACAAGCATGTCTTCAGAACGAAATTAACTTCAAAGAAATTTAGGATTCAGGCTATAAGATCCATCTAAGAGAGATATTTACAACTCAACTTAAAAGACATTTAATCTTTCACTTCTTCCAAATTTGGAATCATGTGAAGTAACATTGACATCAAATTTTAATTTCAAAGTGAAATTTGCTTACATGTTGGGAAGGAAGAGACCTGGACTTGAAATCTAACTTGTCATGCAAATTCTCTTCATAGGACAAACAATTATGTTGCTGCCTTTGAATTTGCAGCTTGAATCTCATAGGACCATCTCTAATAACCTTGTATTTATTGCATTGATGTTCTCTATCTGAACGGTTTTGAGCATCCATTTTTAACTCCCCATTGCTTATGTTTTCTAAATGCTTGCTGCAGTGATTTGAATCCACTTTCAAATACTTTGGTTGCTCTGTTTCAGTCACTTCTTGCATTCCAGATGGTTCTGAAAACACAAAAATTTATGAATGTTATACAAATTGTGCTTTCACTAAACCTGCCAAAAGAATGGAAGGAGAAAACAAAGAAACAAATTAATAGTTTGATTTTGATCACACCTGCTGTTGCAACTGTAGCAACATTTCCAGCAGATCTTATCCCTTCAACTGCAACATCTTTCAAGAAACTGCAGTACACCACACAAAAAGATCTTGCAATTAGATATAAGTAAAGTAAAGAACTTGCAATTGGGTATAAGTAAAAGGCTAGAATCCATCAATTTATAACTAGAAAGACACATGAATTCTCAGAAATTGATTTAGTTGACAACCTTTTATCTTGATGTTGAGATACAGATGTATAAAGCCTCTCCATAATCTTGTCTCTCCTCTTCATAAATTCATGAGGGCAATCTGAAGTTGCAACCAGGATTGCATGTTCAATCACAGTGCATATGTCAGCCTCTGCAATCTCAAAAAACTTTCTCCATTTTCCTATGGATTCCATTATGTTCTTTCAACTTCAATCCTCAGTCTTCCTTAATGCTCAATGGATGATGATTTTATTTAACATCTATGTCTGCTCAATACTTGCAACAAAAGAAGCCCATGCGGATAAGTGATTCTTCGTGGATTCTATTTATAGAAGTTCCTGCTACAAAAAGAAACAATCCCTTGCTTTTTTTTAACATGCATTATATATATACAAGTTACAACTACGATAAAATAAACAAGCCCATGATTATTTTAACATGCATTTTATTTATAAAACTTACAAGTACCAGTTAAAATAGAATTCGAATTGGATCGCCATTGCAGCTGTCAGTTAATATTTTATATTTAAAAAACATTCATACAGTTTTTTAACATGCATTTTATTTATACAAGTTACAACTACCAGATAAATAAACAAGCCCATGATTTTTTTAACATTCATTTTATTTATAAAAGTTTCAAGTACCAGTTAAAATCGAATTGGAATTGGAGCGCCATTGCAACTGTAGGTAATACTTTATATTTAAAAACAAATCATACAATTTTTTGAATGAAGTAAGATTTTGATTAGTCCTCTCTATTTTTAGATAGGAGGTTCAAAATAGTTTAAATGATTATTATTAATTATATCAATTGTTGATATAAAATATATTATTGGTCTAATTTTTTAAAATATTATTTAAATATTAAATTTATATTTTTTTTAAGGTAGGAGATAGATATAATTATGAGGAATTGAAGAACATTATTTTCAAATATGATTCAATTAGGGATCAATTCTTGCCCACATTTTAAAGAAACTTTTAAGATAAATCAATAATAATATTTTATACAAGAAAATTGATTTCAGAAAACTATAGCCATGATTTGACTGACAATTTTGAATACCCATTTAATTTTTATTTATTTTTAATTTAATACACCCACTTTTCATTTTGTAAATATCCAGAGATGAGAACACTCTTTTTAAATAAAATAAAATCAGTAATTATGTTATACTATCATATAGCATTGGAACTTGGTGGCCACACTTATTTGTTATATTGAATGTCAAATTGATGACATGTTCAATTGGCCAGTTTTTGTTACAGCTTTCTATACTATTTGGGAAGATTTTTCTTTTATGAAGTGATTAGGTCGCATTCCCAATACCATCGACTACAAAATTCAACTACTAATTTAAATTAAATGTACTAGTTTATAACCCACATAAAACTAGATTATAGAAATCTAGTTTGAAAACATATGTTGTGGCAGAATCATCCATACCTTCTTATTGTTATGATGATTTATATTTTAGATAATCATCCATACCCAAAAGAAGTTTATTCTATGCTGCTATGTACTAAGACATTGTCCAAATGTGAAGAGCCAAAAGACTAGATACACACCCCAAACGGTAGACACAAATCCAATTCATATGATCTGAACAGAGATGTAACAGAGTTAATGAACACTGAAACAAATGGTTAAATTCATAGCTTCCAGGTGCAAAAGAACCTCTAGAGAAAAGGAAAATCAAGGGTTAGGAAGAAGATACCAAATCCCCTTCATCCTCCTCTAGAAACTCAATCCCCCCTCCTGATTTTCCCCCACTTTCGCTATTGGTAGTCTGCAGGGCACAAGTCCTCAAGAGAATACAGAAAAAATGGGTTGGCTGATGGTGTGACAAATCTGGAGCAGACAGATAAGATTGGAGCAGAGCAGGTGAGGGACAAAGAAGAGACCATTATAGCTAGAGGAGAACGTTCTCGAGATCAAGGGGAAGAGCCCCAATTGGCAGAAGGAGATGTACATGATCATCCACTGGAGAATGGAGTCTTTGATTTGGAGAATAAGGAGAGTTTAGTTGTACAAGAGACCGAGATAAGAGAAACAGAGAGCTTGATGGATGGGCCGAGGACTCGAGATTCTCCTCCTGTTGAATCAGATAAATATGGAGAGTGTAAAATTGCGGGGACAACAAAAAGACATTAATTATCCTTCTTTTGAAGGAAATACACAATCTAAGAACTCTAGTTCTCAAGATGAAAATTTAAGGGAGTGTAGAGAAGAGGAGTATGAATAGGGTGAACAGATTTTCAAGGACATTCATATGTCTCCTATAAGAGAAGATGTCTCTCGAACAGAGGATGAGAGATGAGCAAAGGAGGAGAAGGGTGAACAAGAATTTGAAGAGGACATTGTTTGGAGTTTAGGATGGAGAAGCAATACTGGAAAAAAGGACTATTAGTCAATCTAAATACAAACCTTAGAAGGTCAACATAGGGAGCAGAAAAACTCAAGGAAGAAAATCTAACCAAGAGCTCTTGGAAAGGGATGGAAACATGAAAGACCAAAGTAAGTTGAGATCTAGGAGATACTTGTTCTCTCCTAGGAAGCAATGAAAATCGTAATATGGAATGTTAGGGTTTCAGAGGCGATGAAAATCCTAACATGAAATGTCAGGGTTTGCAATGCCCCTGACAAGAGACATATGATCAAGCGTTGTTTTTATCAGAAGAAACTGGATGTAGTTTTTCTTCAAGAAACCAAACTTAAATAAGAAGAGGCTGGGAAGTTGCTGGAGTAAGGCAATATTGGTCTGGGACTTTTGTCACTACTAATGGAGCTTCGGGTGGGTTATGGATTCGATGAAATCCAAGCACGGTTAAGATTGAGTATATTTCGCACACTAAGAACTGGCAGTTGGTTAGAGTCAATATGTTACACTTGCAGAAGAAATTTGTTTTTGGTAAATGTATATGGTCCTACTACAACAGGGGAGAAAAAGGTTGTTTGCGGATCTATTTCTGAATTTTTAGGTAACATCGACAAGGAATCTATGATTCTTGGGCGGGACTTTAATGCTACCCTTGAGTTGGCAGATAAGAAGGGTGGTAATGGCTCACTGTGAACTGTCCAATTAGATTTTCAAAACTTTGTAAATGGTAATGGGTTGCGTGAAGTTAAGGCCCATAATGGAGTGTTCACATGGAAAAATAGAAGATAGGATTTTTCAAACATTGTAGAAAAACTTGATCGGTTTTTTCTTGCAGGGGAGTGGGATTCCCTTCCATTGATCTTTGAAGCCTCTATATTCCCCTTCATGGGTTTTGATCACTTTCCCATGGCATTGATGGTTCAAAAGGACTCGGTCCCCTTAAGGTTTCCTTTGAAGTTCGAAAAGATGTGGCTTTATGAGGAGGGATTTCTAGAGTTAGTGGTTGGTTGGTGGTGAAATTCCCCACCTTGCAATGGCAAAAAAGCTTTCAGCTATTCAAGAAACTTCAATTTATCAAAGACAATCTGAAGGTATGGAATCGTACCCATTTTAAAGACATATTTGTTGAAAAAAGAATTTTAGAAGGAAAACTTGAGGCTTTGAATAATAAAGTAATTGCTAATGGAATGAATCAAATTGATTTTCTAATGAAAGAAGATCTTAAGACTTAGTATGATGAGATCCTGGCAAGGGAGGAAGCCTATTGGCGACAGAAATCTAGAGAAAACTGATTGAAAGAATGAGATCGTAACACCAAAAAATTTCATAGCTTTGTCAAATCTATAAGGTTTATCAATCGGATCTCATTAATTATGTCTGGTAGTGGACAACACTTACAAGATATTGAGTAAATTAACAAAGAGGTTGTTTCCTTCTTTTCTTCTCTTTGGGCGATGGATAATTTGGATAATTTGGTTGTTGTTGAAGATGTTCGCGAAGTTGTAAGTATTATTCCTAGACTTGTTATAGATTTGGATAATGAAGTGTTAATGGCTCCAATTCAACTCAAAGAATTCAGATTGGCACTTTTTGCTTTAGAGGGGGACAAATCTCCTGGGCTGGATGGGTTTTAGGCATCTTTTTATCAGAAATTTTGGGAGGTGGTTCAGATGGATGTGTGGGAAGTGGTTGAGGATTCCAAATAGAAAGGCTTTGTTCTAAGATATTTTAACAACACATTAGTTTCTCTCATTCCAAAGAAGGAGAATGCTGACTCTTTTGAAGATTACTAACCAATATCTTTATGCGATGTAATTTATAAAATTATATCAAATGTGGTTGCTAATAGGTTGAAAAGAATTTTGGTGAAGCTAATATCTAAGGAGCAGAGTGGGTTTACCCCTAACAGATCTATTGTGGAGGGTATTATTATAGCTCATGAAGCGATTCATTCCATTAGAGTTGGCAAGCAGAAGAAAATGCTTGTAAAGTTAGACATTAGAAAAGCATATGACAGAGTGGATAGGATGTTCCTTTACAAAGTCCTAGAGATATTTAGTTTCATTCATTGGATTTCTTCGGTTAAGGGTATGACTTATGAGTATTATGCTTCTATTCTGATCAATGGAAGCCCTCAAGGATTTTTCTCTACCTCACGAGAACTGGCACAAGGAGACCACATATCTCCCTTCCTTTTTAGTTTGATGGCAGAGGTGTTGGGTGGAATGATTTCAAAATGTAAGAATCAAGGGCAATGGAAGGGTATTGAAGTTACCAGGGGAGTGGACCCGACCTCCCATCTCTAATTTGCTGATGACACTCTCCTAATGGGAGAGACAACTCTAAGGGAGGCTTGTGTTATGAAGAGAGTTTTGGACAAGTATAGTTTGGTCTTTGGTCAGAATATCAATTTGAGAAAGTCTAAGGTATTTTCTTCAATGTGAGGCAGGGTAGATTACTAGGTAAATTCCTTGGAATTCCATTGTTCTCTGGGATGTGTAAATCTTCTCTTTTGAAAGGTTTGGTAGATGGATGCACAAACAAAATGGAAGGATGGAAAAGTCATTGGTTAACACTAGCAGGTAGGATTATCATGCTCAAAATAGATATCTTAACAATGCCTCTTTATTCGATTATGTATTTGAAGATTCCATCGAAGGTGATCTGTATGTTAGAGGAAAGGATGAGAAAGATTTTATGGAATGGCAATAAAAATTAAGACAAGATCCCCCTCTTCACTTGGGGCCAGATATGTAAGACAAAAGAGTCAGGTGGAGCAGGCTTAAGGAGCTGGAAAAATATGAATGAAGCCATGGGAGAAAAGCTAATTTGGTCGATGTATATGTTCCCAAAATAGAAATGGGTGAAGATACTACAAGAAAAGTATCTAGATAGAAACGAGAGAACTAGAATTTTAACTATTCAAGATACGCCTAGTGGTTCTTCTCTTGGGAACTTCATTGTGAGTTGTCGATCTGTGATTATAGATCGTGTTTCATGGCAGCTAGGAGATGGTCGAAGTGCCAATTTCTAATCTGATTCATCGGATGAAAAAAAAAAAAAAAAAGGTGTTGATAGAATAAAATATTATTAACAAAATCAAGACGATTTCAAAATAGAGATGGGAAACCAAAGTTAGTGATTTTGTGCAATTCTCAAGGGATATATTGGGGGGTGAGTAGAGATGGAAAGATCTAGGTGAATTGGGGTTGGATGAAAATGATACTCAAATTATTAAAGATATATTCAATAAAAAACCTTTGAATCTTGTTGCAACTACAGATGAAGTAATTTGGTGTTGCCCCAAAAGTGGAGAGTACTCAATGAAGATTGGATATAAGATGTTGGATAATGAAGCTCGGTTGGAGGAATGACCTAGAAGCTTACGTTGGTATAAGTATTACCTTCCGAAATTGGGTGCCTTCACCTGGTTGGCTTCCTGGGAAAGGAATATTTCACTGGATATAGATTGAAGAGGATTGGTTTTGCAAGGCCTTTTGAGTCTGCGCTCTGCAATAAGGATGAGGAAACATTGGATCACTTATTACTCAACTATGAATTCTCTCAAGAATGTTGGAATTCAGTGTTGAAACTTCTTGGATGGTACGGTCTGCTTCCTACAACTTTGAATGAGCTAGCTAAAGCACAAATCTAGCTTTTTGAGCATCTAGAAGATTTGTCCCTACAGTTATTGGGAATTGTGGAAAGAATAGGACAGGAGGATTTTTCAGGAGAATAGTGAAGATCTTAAGAGATTTTTGGACTGATTAGAGAGAGCAATCTTGGAATTAGTGAGAAATGCTTCATCCCAAGATAATTGCTCCAAAGTTCCCTTTAATCAAGAAGATTTTAGGTTTCAATATTGCTAGCCCTTGGTAAAGTTCAAGCATGTTAATGGGACTTTGAGGGCTAATCCTCCTTCAAGGAAGATCAAGGAAATATCATGGATCCCCTCGGACATTGGGTGTATAAAAAACAATTTTTATGGTGCTTCAAAGGGCAATCCAGGGCCCTAGGTGTTGGTATTGTGGCCCAAGACTAGGAAGGTAATATCTTATTTCTAGTAGCTAGATGTTTATTAGAGGGAACTAATAACGAGTTTGAGGCACAAGAAACTCTTCTAGCAATCAAAGTAGCAATAGAATTAAAGGCACAAAGACTTCATCTAGAAGGATATTCACAAGTTATTATTAATGACATTATCAAAGGGGAATCAAGAGTTTGATATTTAAACAAGTATATTTGAAGGATTAAAGCCTTGTTGGGAGCTTTTGAAGAGTTCAAGGTTTCTCATGTGAAAAGAGATGCAAACAAAGTGGCAATACCATGTCAAAAGTTGGGTTGGCTTTAAAAGACCAAGGTCAAGATTCATTAATAGAAGATTTTCATTGCATTGATGGAGCCAGTCTAGATTTTGACTTAGAAGTAAAATTGCAAATTGGTTGTCTAGAAGGAATGGGAGGTGGTGTGGATTGGCCTTTGAGGCCACACTCATTAGAGTAGTGTTAAATAAAAATTCAAATTCAAATTTAGTTAAGTCACCAATTTTAATGATGGTGATCGGGATTAAAGGCAATGTCTGATTTCCTGCCAAGTACAAGATTGATCATTAGATGACAAGGCTCAGTGAAAGATCTAGTCTCTCGACATGTGCAGGATTTAAATGACATTGGAAATTGGGTGGAAGGGTCTAGAACAAGATTAGCGTGGTCATGGGAGGTATAAGGGTGACATTTATTTCGTTCTTTCGTACTTTGTAGATATCCCTTTCCAGGTGGTTTAAGGCAGAGCGAAATTAGCAGTATGGAAGCGAATTTCTCGCTAGATACACATAACCAGGTGCAGGATTTTCAATGGGAAGCAACCCTGATGCGTATGAGGGGAATTTTCACCATTGATGACCCTCGCTTCTGGGAATGTATTGTTCTGATACTTGGAGAAGAATTTATCACGACTGATTATAGGTTCCAAACCAACATTGACATTTTGTCTGGTTTTCTAGCATTGGCATTTCAATTGGGGACGCAGGAGGAGGTTCTGAAGGTAATGTAGAGGTGTGTAAAACTAGAAAGGAGTGGAGGGATGATTCCTATTATTAGAATGGACAATCCAAGCATTGGGTTGAGAATAGAGGAAGGGATGTCGCGGATTGTTGAAGGCACAACTCATAGTCTGAAGATCTTTTTAGTTTGGAGTACTTTAACTTGCAAGGAGATTCAAATTGCAGTGGCTAAAGGTGGATGGGAGAAGCTAAAGGAGTTGTTGCAGAAGATGGATGAGGAGACGAACTCAGAAGGAGAAAATGATTAAGAAGGCCAAGAAGCCTCGGATGGACACTAAGGGCAACATTCTCATCCCAGAGAACTTCAAGAAACCAGTTTACAAAGCAAGGCCCAACTAGGTGTGCATAGTCTGTGAACATTTTGTGAAGTTTTTGGTCTATTTTAGTATGGCGGCTATTGTTATTTCACAGCCCTTTTTGTTGATAGTGGGCTTAGTTTATACAGACTTCATAGTTCTCAGAACATAGTAGTAGTAGTAGTAGATTTTTTTAGTTTGTTCAGAAGCATGGTTAATCATGGCTTCTTTGGTGGCTTCTTCTGACTAATGGGGGTTTTGGTCATTGGTATGTATCCCATGGTGGATGGTTGTATTTGAACTCTGATATAAACTTACTAAATGTAATTTCTATTTTAGTATTAATAAAATAAAAATCATTACCAATCAAAAACAAATTCAAATTGCAATATATAGTTTAAAATTGAAAAAATGATCATACACACCATCGAATTTCAAGCTCATCTCAACATTGCATTAGCATTTATGCCCATAATCATAATGCATTTTTTTTAACAAATGCAGTAAAACATATGAGTGGTGATCTTCTATTTCTAAATTAAATAGATATATCCAATGTCAACATAGTTCCTTTTGGATGAATTTCCCTAAACATACACCTAAAGAAATTAATCATTCATAACATTTGATCCTAAAAGTGATGGTAAGTAGTGTTGAGGGTTATAGCTAGATAAGTCACTTTATGAGATTTTTGGCGATCAAAAGTTATGGCCTCTGGAAGTTGGGTCTCTTAAAATGGAAAATATAAAAACTTGTTGGACACATAAATGAGTTGTAAACGGGAGTTACACATGTTGGTGTGTATTTTGACACATCATAAGTTATCTTGGATTGGAGTAAGTTGGATGCCATTGGTTGGGGTGGCTTTAGCCCACGATTTTTTAACAGAGTTCGGTGATTTCATGTATTGTATCTCCTATGCATTACTTGTGTAATATGGAGGTTGTGTCTAGAAGTCTTATAGCTATTGAGTTACCTCCAAATCTCTACTTGGTGATACTCATGTGAGAAGCTTGCTCTGCAAGTTTTTTTTTTGTTGATGATTTATAAATAATATGTTGGGTAGCTTTTTGAGGGTGGGATTTTTTTTATCGAAAAGGGATTTCCCCACAAATCGTTATGTTGTGGTATGCATGATATTTATGTTTATTTATGTTAAGTTTATGTAACTATTGTTCAAGGTAGTCCAGACCTTAACTCTCTTAAACTGCAAAGATGGAAACATGAGCTTTACATGTTCAAGGTAGTCCAGTAATAAAGCCCATACTGATTGACTCTCATTTCCAATTCAGAATAAATAAGTGTTTTAATAGACCAAATTTTTACTTTGTTCTACTTTTACCTTTTGACAAGTTAAATATTGTTGGACATAGGTATGTATCCCAGGCTTCATTTGAGGCTAAAACTATTTTCTCTTGATTGAAATGTAGGATTTATAGAATCTAAGATGTCCTGCTATAAGTATATCATAAAAATCCTTCAAATTTGTTGTTTAAGACTAGGTAGATTAGGAATATATAATCTTCCTTTGCAATTAAAAACACCATTGTTTTGTAACAGATAACTTTTGACCCAATCATCTAAATGGACATTAGTGGATTGATTTTGTAAACTTTCAAAAATTGATTAAAAATAATCATTAGTATGTAACCTAGCTTTGGTACCTTTTTCAAATTGGCTTATTTTTAGGGTTAAGGTATAGTAGATAAATATATTCATATATTGGATGTTGAAACCGTATTGAGCTTAAAAGTTACATCCATCTTCTTTTTCTCATGTTAAGCTGAGGTTGAGTAAAAATGTGTTGTAGACTATGATGGTCAATTTTTAATATAAAATTGTTTCCTAACAAATAGTGTTGTCAAAACCTTTAAATCTTGGACAACTAATAATTCAACAACATGGATAGGTTGATTTCTTCCGGTGGGTAGAAACTTTCTTGATTCATAACATACTACTTGAGTGTCTTGCATTAGGACACCACCTTTACATGTACCACATGCATCACTAATCACAACAAAGGGTTTACTATAATTTGGAATGCACAAAATAGGTGCAGATGTCAACAAAGTTTTCAATGTTTCAAAAGCCTTATTACATTAATGTGTCTATGTATAACTTTGTTCATTCTTAAATTGATTGGTCAAAGGTGTAGCTATTTTTTAATATTAACAAATTGAAGATAAAATTTGGACAACCATAAAACAACATGTAATTTTATAGCAATAGACAAGTCATTTTTTTATAATTGTTTGCAGCTTCTCTATGCTTCACTGGTATTTTTTTGTTCTTATTAATTGGGACATTGTTTTGGAGGCTTCTTAGTCCTTCATGTCCTCTCTTTTGGAGAGGATCTTTCTCCCACAATGTATTTCGCCTTTTCTCTATTTGTGAGATTTGCATTGTTTGTACATGTGTACCTCATCAAGCCTTGTTTCCATGACCCATCTTATGTATCTTTGCATTTTTTTCTTGTTAGCCCCTAAGTTCCATTTAAGGGGGCGTAGGTGTGAATTAGTTTTTGGACCTAGTAAGGTCTTGTGCCTATTGTTAGTTTCTAGTAAGGAATTTGTTCACATGACTAAAGTTTATTTAGTTTATAGGTGTTCCTCTTAGTTGTCATATAATATTTTCTTATCTCATGAAAACTACTTTTACTTACCATGATCAACACTTGTGTTGTATAATTACATAGTTTATCATACACGTCAATCTTGTCTAATCCTACTTCTCACCTTGCCTTTATAAACAAGGCCTCTTGCATCATATTGTATAAATGGTATTTGTGGAATAGCATCTTCTTTCTTGCTTCTCTCTTATCATATGGAGCTTATTTAGTGTTGCAAATTGAAGATCTTGGATATTTACTTCAATAGGTTGTGGATAAAGTAATTGTTTCTTGAAGCTTTGACATCCAACAAATAGATCTCCCCGCAAGAGTAAATATGACTTGAAGTATATCTCTCTTTTCTCAAAATCATCAACAAAATTTGAAACAAAATAACCACATGTTTTAAATCACTACAACCATTATAGGAGATACAATAATTACTTGGGCCTCTATGATATGTAAGCACGCATTGCATTGTTTCTCAATGCCCTTTACCCAGATTTTCTATGTATCTACTAACAACACCAACTACATGTGAACATATGGTACATGTGACATATAATTTTTTTATTTACTACTAGGACATAAACTTTAAGAAAGCTTAAAATGGGAAGCCAAAGGGAAATTTATTAGTTTCACATTCTGCAAACCGAACCTTATGATGATCTTCTCCACATATTTTAGTTGTGATAACCAAAGCTTACCATGTTCCCCATCTTTGTGTATTTCACATCCAAAATTTGTTTTGGTGCTCCTAGATATGTCATCTCGAACATCTTAGCCAGTTGATCATTTAACATACTTTACAAGCATATCATCAACATAAAACGCTAAGATAATGAATAAATCATTTTTCAAAATTTAAAATTAAACACAATGGTCATATTCCCTCCTTTTAAATTTTTGGCTCACTATAAAGGAATCAAACTTCTTGTACCATTATCTAGGTAATTGCTATTGCAATCGTAAACAAACCCTTTTGGTTGTCCCATTGAAATTTCATTCCCAAATCTCCATGCAAACATATTTTAACATCTAGCTACTCTAACTCAAGATCAAGTTATGCAACTCATGCTAATAAAACTTGAATAAAAACAAGCTTAATAACTGATGAAATAATTTCATTATAATCAATACCTTCCTTCTGAAACTATCCTTTTTCAATCAATCTTTCCTTGCACCCTTCAATTGTATCATCAACAACTTTCTTCAGTTTGTAGACTTGTTTGCAACCAACAACTTTCCTGCCCTTGGATGTTCTGCCAAGTCCCATGTTTTAATCTTCTCCAAGGCATTCATTTCTTATTTAATTATTATTTTTCATTAGCATTGTCAATGTCATTGATTGCTTCTTGTTACCTCGTTTCCTTATTATCAAAAATCAAAGCAATAGATGAAATAAAATCTTCATATTTTTAAGGAGGAATTTTGACTCATGTAGATCTATTTAGAGATGGTTGTGGTATTTCCACCTCATCCACATCTTCATATTCATAAACTTCTTCTTAGTCTCCATTTTTCTAGATAGATGAGTTGGAAACAGATTTATATTGTGGTGCTTATTCTTGTAGCATATCAAATTCTACTATGTCTAGTTTTATGAGAGAAGATTCATCAAATACATCTTTGTTAAAATGATTTTGTGGGTAGTAGGATCGCACCATTTATATTCCTTAATTTCATCCCCATAATCAATAGAGAGGTATTTCTTGGATTTTGGTTTCAATTTAGAATGTTGATCATAAGAAATAAGAGCATGTGCATCATAACAAGAAAAAAATCAAATTTGAATAATCACAAAGAATGACACGCTCATACCTCTTTTGAAGTCTTAAAATCTATTGCAACTAATTATGACCAATTTTCCATATAGCATAGTGTATTGATTATTTTTTTCACAACTCTTGCTCCTACTTCACATTACTAGGCGTACTTGTTGCTCTCTATAAAAGCCATGTTCATGTGTTCAACAACTAATCCCAACTTCCTTGTAATAATTATCAAGTTCCAAAGATGTGAACTTACCTCCATTATTTATTCCTAACACTTAATTGATCTGCCAATATTGTTTTCAGCCAAGAGTCTAAATTCTTAAATGTACTAAACATATAAGGTTTACTTTTAAAAATATATACCAATACCTTCCTAGAGTGTAATCACTTATAAATGTCACAAAATGTGACTCTTCTCCAAAAGAAACTATAGGGGACACTACTGAAACATCTCAATGAATATAATCTAGGGCACCCTTACTTCTATGACTACGTAATTTAAACTTCTATCTATATTATTTCCCAAAGACACAATGCTTACACAAATTCAGATTCAAATATTTTAAAATGTAGAACTAACTTACGATTTATGAATACCTTTAACTTTTTTTCATATGAGTCAACTACTGATGCTATAAATAAGTAAATTCATTTATTTCATTAGATACCATTATTACTTCATTTATTTTAGTGCTCCTTCTAGCCTATAAAGGTTCCAATCTTTGTAGCCTTCATGACCACCAAAATGTTTTCAATACTCCACCGTAACAATATAGTTTATAACCTCCGAAATCCAAAACTCCCATGGGAATTAAATTATTTTTAATTTTGGTACACGTCTTATCTTTCTTAATTTTTTTACAACACCACTAAACATATTAATCTTACATCTCCCAATCCCACTAGTCTTACAAGAAACATTATTTCCCATAAGAACAAAATCGCCATCAATCTTTTGAAAAGTAGATAACTAACTCTTATGTGGCCACACATGATCAAAAGCACCAAAATCTTATAAACATTTCTAATGCTATTGTAAGATATTGCAAACATATTGTGCCTCTTATTGCAACACCAACATTTTATCTTACTCTTTATGCTTCTTGACTTAGATTTGAATGCACATCTTGAATCTTCCCCTTTTTTTATGAATCGACCCCTAGCCGTCATTGTTTCCTATGTGCAGGTTTATGTATTAGATTTTATTTGCACCTCTTTAGATAACAAAGAACAAAATAGCATGATTTCCATGGCTTCATCCTCAATTTTCACACTTATGCTAAATGACATATAATAATATTGAAAATATTTAAATGATCTGCAAATTTTGTGCCTTCTTTCATTTGCAAACTTTAGTAGTGTTTCTTCAAATAGATTTGTTTTGTCATGAATTTTGTCATATAAAGACTCCATTCTACTCCACAATCTTCTTGTGTTTCCTCTCTAACAATATTGAAAAGAACCACACCTACCAAACACAACATTATGCATAGAGCTCTCATATCTAAATCCTCACAGTCTTCATCAATCATATTCATAGATATTTTTTATTTTCCCACTAATACATGCAACCCATGTTGTACTAACAAATCTTGTATCTTGAATTTTCATAGCTCAAATGTAATATTCTTAGTAAACACCTTGGACCTTGCATTCAAAACCTTTGTCATTTGATGCTACAAAACCAACACCAATCCTAACTTTGATTCCTCTTTTGTTGTGTAAGTGGTAGCATAAACCCAAAAAAATATCATAACACAAATTAGTTACAAAGAAACTTCCAATTCTTAGTGCTCAAGGAATATAAATTAAGTCTTCAAACTACTACTATTACACTTACTTTGCCTTGGAAACAACCAAGATACCTATTTTTTTCTCAAAATAATAGTCATCACAAAAAAAAATCTAAATTACAATTACTTTGCCTCAAAACAAAAAGTACTTCAAGATAATAGCAATCATCGAACTTTTTAAAAAAGTTGTTTGCCTTTGAAGTTCTAGAGAACATAAAATTCTTAAAGACAATAGCCACCACCAATTTAAAAAAGTAAAAAACTACCATCAAACTTACCAAAATAACTCACATATTTACTTTAAAGAAATTAAGAGCTTCATAAGAGAAGAATTGATTTGTTTCTTTCTTTAATTGTTGTTATCGTCCACAATTCTCACCCTTTGGGCATGAACACTAAGTCATGTTTTCTTTGGTGCGGCATGACAAACAATCGTGTCATTTTTTACAATATGCCAAACATTTAATAATCAGATGTTCATAATGGTATTAGAAGCTGCATCGACAGAAAAATTTGTGATATTCATAAAAAGAGATTAAAAAGTGTGTTCAAGTCAGATTCAAGGAAAGCATGTGGATTGGGCAGCTTGGGAGGAAAAAGTACTACATCAAACATTTTTATCCCACATATGACCATACTCAAAAGAACTACATGGGAATGGAAATAAAATGGAAAGCAAAAAAAATGTTAATTGCCTATGTAAGAACTAGTTCACATCAACAGGGATGTGAAACTAGAAAATAGACGATACCTAAAAAATAGTGGACAGACAGAAGATGTTATTGCACACAAGAAGTGATGGAGATGGAATGACATTACATCATGGAGTGTGTAGCCTACAAGGATATTTGGATCAATTACATTGATACACTAAATGTGAGCACCTTGAGTAAGTTGTTTGAAGAAGAAAAGATAATAAGCGTTGCAGATTTCTTGATCAAGATACACAACAAAAGATCCAAATTACAAAAGGAAAAAGAGATCTAATTGGTTGAGGCCTTCTATTTCTGATGGAGGCTCATCCAGGGTGTAAGAGCAATCTTGCATCGCCCAAAAAGAAATGTTATGTTTTCATTTATTTTATAGTTTTCTTTAACTTTATGGGAGCCAACCATGATAGTTGCACTAGATAAGATGTATGGAAGCCAAATATAGCATAAAATAGTTCGCGATATTTTTTGGGAATTTTTCTCATTTGTGGTTGTGTTTCAAGACTTTTTCCATTGTTGGTCGCGTGGACATGAAAATTGGTCCCAAGGAGCGTAATTGAAAAATTAAGACATTGGAAAAAGAATCACCTCAATATCCTGAACGGTTTGAAAGACATTAATATTTTTGTCTAGAAACATTTCTCCAATGAGGCTTAAAACCCAAATTTGAAGACCTTAGAGGCCTTAAAAAGGCTTGAAACCCCGACACAGATCTTTAAACATAAGTGTCATTGTAGATTCCTTCACGAGCTTTCCAATGATATATTATATAAGCAAATCAAATGCCCAAATCAAAAGTTATGGCTTCCGAAAGTTATGTCATCATGACTCAAGTTTCAATACATAATTGAAGAGAGAAAATTACCTAGGCAAGAAATTGAACTAATGAACCATTGGGCGTCAAAATTAGAAAGTTTCACTTTGTAAAATATTCTAAGGTGATTATTGGTGCTACATATACAGGGATGAAGGAGGGTTCAGGGGCTTAGTTCTAAAATAGTGGTTTGTTTGTGGCTCTGTCTTGCAAATTATTGCAATGAAAATGTCCATGTGGTTGTAGCATGTTATATTTCTGAATAGTGTAATGTCATTTTATTGAAGATAATAGAAAGCAAGTGTTTATGTTCTTGCTATTGGTTTGTTCTTACACTTTTCTATTTATTTCTTTGTTGTGTTGTGTGTGTGTTTGGGTTAGTAAGGGGAAAACCCTTCATCAATTTTGGACTTCACTTTCTTTTTCATTTTGCTGGCTATCCATGCGTCCCATAGGTTGTTTGGCCTCATAGACATTTACATTTATTAAAAGCATACCTTCGTAATAATGAAAACATAATCCAGCAGAGATCTCAATGTTTATTGGATACTCGTAATTTGTAACCATCATCGATTTTCAAAGCAAATGTTTCAAGCCTTTAAATACCATAATGGAAATGGTAAAATTGTTTATTTGTTACTTCCAAAAGCATTCAAGAATGCACTGTAATTCAATCACGTTCAAATTGAAACCAATAAGTATTGAACATATCGTACTCTTCTAGCCTTCAAAAATTTGAGCTTTTCAAGTGTTTCAAATTATTCCTAAATTAATCTTCAAAAATTGTGTTGAGACTTCCAAAGAGCAATCCAAAATTAATTCCCAAATTAGTCAACATCATGTATGAAATGTTTGACGGTTAAAAACCTTTTTATTTATAGGTCCTCAAACATTTAGTCAATGTAAATTATTTAAATATGATAGATGTGAACGAACATGAACTTGTATACCAAGACCCCATCATTTCTAGATATATTATTCATAAGTGGTCTCAATGTCTACTTCTCTGCTCATATGAAGGATGCGAAATGGTTAATGTAACCAAAGATTAAATAAGCCTCCGTCCACAACTGTGGTATTTCCCTTTCATTAACTAACACAAAAATGGCATAGGTATCATGTTATTAAGAAAATGGAACATAATTTAATAATTATATATATAATAATTAGCAAACAATACAAATGACAAAGTTTTTTTTGCTATCATCTTATAACGAACGTTAGTAGTTAGGATGCTAACATTAATAAAAACCTAAAAGATATTCATTAAATAAAGGATATTGAATTGAAAAAATCTTGAATATTTCAGATGAATATGTTATTAATAATAACTTATTTATTTACATACTTGAGAAAGATATTTGGCTATTACTTTTACGTTATTTAAGAATCTTCTCATCCGGCTCCTTGTGAAGAATCTATGGCGAATTTGGATCATAAATAATGAGGTCCTAGGAATAAATCTGCATCACTGAGTTTGGCCGACTGATATTTCGGGTGTATTGTAAATTCTGTTTGTAAAGCTTAATCACTTGGGCATTTTGCTGGGTTTGTCATAGTTAAATGCTCTTGCGGGTGGTTTGGTCAATGGTTCCTTGATCGATGCAGGTTTGTCTGGTCTGTACTGTACTGCAAGCCAGTTCTGGTGTAGCCCTGACAGCACTACATTAACTGATTGAGAAAACAAAAAAAGTTACACATATATAGGCATTGCTAAAGAACATGTGATTTAATGGCAAAGTTTATGTTGTAGATACCTAAATGGTTGTTTAAATGGCACTGAGTTCAAATATCTACAATACAAAAGAAAATATGCAGACATCAGGGCTATTGTAAGTAAGAGAAAATATAGAGAAGAGGGAAGGTATGTGGCCTTCTGTAACATCCTTCTGGAAGGGACCTTATCTTGATATTTCCAAAAGGGAATAAGAAGCAATTTAGGTACTGTCTTCAATTTACCATGCTAACCCCTTAAAAGTTGACTAGTTGAACCCTATATAATTTACAAGTCAACAAAGAGTTGCAACAGCTGCCCTTCAAGACCTTAATCAACTGCAATATGATGTATGTTGCTATTGATACTCGGATAGGCAAGATCTTCAAGCAACAACATTGATACAAAGTAATCTATTTGTATGTTCTTGAAAACTTAACAGATATCATACTTTTGTAAATTACTGAAGATAATTTAAAATAATATACAAAAATTGCCAGTTCTTGATACATTCTCTTATGCCAACGTTTTCTGATGATACAAACGGTCGCAATGGTATTATTTTCTAATAGCTCCTATACAAACTGTTTGATAGTGAACTTGCAGAAAAAATGGAACGCCTAATAATTTATTATTTGAGATGTAATCATTCGAGATATCAATACCTTTATAGAACAGTCTTAAATTTCAAATAGGTTTTCAACAAGGCTCTTAATCAGCTTTGCTAACTTTCTAAAATGTACAAGATAAGTCTATTCCTGTAATAATATATCATGGGTATAAGACTGCTAAAATGAATTACCATAAAATTTGTCTTCTCTAATTGCAATTGTGCACATCAACAAATGGGATGGCTTATTTTTTATATTGCAATTGTTAATCTTAGACGAAGGCTAAAATGCATTCATTTTGAGGATTTTAGTTCATGTTTCTGATGAACCACGAATGTTGGAACTCTTTCTAATCTTCAATAATTCGCTCATTTTCAATGCCCTCAAACAGATCCAAAGACAGTCTGCATGCATATAACATTTTTTCCAATTAGAACTTTTATTCCTCCCAACTTACAATTAAAGGCTTCCGAGGACAGTAAGTAAAACTGTACCAAACTGAACCCTTCTCCATTCAAATACTGCCCAGAAATCGCATGCCCTGAAGATAAATTGTTCTGATTACCAACTCTGAAATGAACGGCAATGGCAATAATCTCCAGTTCACTCTGCTTAACAATTGTGTTCCATGTGCTGATAGAGAATTTACCATCTTAAAATGTAATCCGAATAAACACATATTTTCCAGTTGTCTGAACGCAGGTTACACAATCAGCAAGTTTATGTACCTGAAGAGCTTGGAAACAGACAAAAGTTACTGTAAAAACAACAATATAATACGAATGATAAATTATTTTACCAATTTAGAATCAAGAAACAAATGAGAAAATTCTGGATAAAAGATTTCCAATATGCAACATTAAGATACAGTAGTACTAAAACTTGTTGGATAAGTAGCATAATTTGAAACATTGAATCCCAATGCTTGTCTTCTACAATATATTGTCAAAGAAACGTGCCTAAAAGAGTACAAGTCATAAGTATTAGGTGGGCCAAATGGCGCATGGAAGAACAAACCACAAGTTCAGAGATTTCTGCTCGCACAGCCAGCCATTTCAGAGGAAAGAAATTGTATAGGGTATTCCTAACTATAGGACTTACTGCAGGAGAAAAGAGGGAGAAGAGAAAGGGAAGAGAGATGTGAACATTTACCTCAAGGGTATACCTCTTAATCAAGATCAAAAGGATTTACTGTGTACCCATGCATGTAATTAGAAGGATATATTGGAATTTTTAAGCCATTAATTATATATTCAAGCCACTGAGAATAAACTACGAGGAAATGCCATAAATGGTAATTATACATTATCTCCCAAGAGGAATGCAAATTCTACAAATTCTACTCTCAGAGAGATGGCCATCTTGATTTCCTATCTTGAATACTGCCAGCTGATGATGTCCGATCTAATTGGTTACCACTATTCGCCTCACCAGTTATTCTGTTATCTTTACTCTGCGCATACATATTTCTATACTTGTCCTGTTGAAGATGATTTCCTGGTGAAAGCCATCTAGATCTTTTGTCACTGATACTTTCTGTATTCTGGTCTTGACCATTTGGAGTTATTTGCAACAGTGGGGAGCTTGTGGAAGTTCCGTTCTCATTTGAAATCCTCAAACTTCGCCTGGCTGAATCCTGAGCTTCATTCCCTGTTAGAAAATTAAATTCAATATAGCCATAGCTTGAATGCAATGATCCATGTTCAATTTCAACATTTGGGATGATCATAAAACTAGAATGCTTCCAGGTAAACTGAAAAGACAATCAACATTAGAAAAATCGACCATACCATTTGACATTCTCTGCCCACGCGCATCTCCATTTGCAGTGAAAAATGGAGTCAGGAAGTTCTTGTCTATTGCACTAAATGTTGCAGTGCTGCAGTATATAATTTTAGAGAAGTCTATTAAGTATCTTCAGATCTATGTAAAGAAGATCAAGTAAAAGAAAGAAAGAATTCAAACCTCTTCCGAAATTCTTTAAGTCTCATCTTTAGATTCTGCCCAGAACTTGAATTACTAGTTTCGTCATCAGATGGAGCTCGATAATCACTTTCTTCTACCAAATCCTGCAAAGAAGTATGTAGTAAATTGAATAGCTATCAAACAATGATAGGAATTATCATGAAATTTAAGGTCCAAGTTGGAAATGATGAGTCAGTGAATTTTACAAGCCATTGAAAATCTAGATTGTTGTCTAAATGTGACATAAAATGGGCAGCTTAAGTAGACTTGAAAATTGTGCCCTGCTTCAAGAGATATATATGAGGCAAAACATTGTACAAGATCAAATTTGTGATGTGCCAAATGAATGTTTACTCCATTCCTAATTGAATTGCAGGAAAAGCACAAATGCAAAAAAGCAATGGATAACAGAAAGCAAGTATGAAAGAATTGGGGCACCTGCTCACCCGTGATGTGATGTGCCTCACGTAATGGCATCTCCTTGCATTTGTGTTATCGATTGAAGATTGAAGAGATACTTTTTTTTTGGTTTTCCTTTACTTAAATACTCAATGGGGAAAAGAAAACCCTAATCAACCCACGACTAACTCTTGATACGTGACATAATTCCTCATTAGTCATAGACAAAACATTCATCAATAATAGCACAAAGGTTGGGGCTTAAAAACACAAGTATAATAATATGTTGTGCTCAAGTACACAACAAACTGTTGCCCTTAAAAGAGTTTTTCCCCCAAAGTGAACTCAAGATACAAATTAGTAGAAGACAATTAGGAAAATTATTAAAACAAAAAAAAACTAAAACTAAAAAGACAAAAATGCAGGGAAAGAGGGGAAAAAAAGCAATCACACTAAACAATACAACTTAGCAAAGCCATGCATGAGAATTAGTGGTCTTTTTAACTCCTTAGCCCCTCATAAATTTATTTTGTCACATTCTCCAATGTCAACCCACATCTTGATGCATACACATGGCTTCTTTATCTTCTTCTTCGCTTCTTGCACATTTTGTTTATTTTTATTACTATCTAAATTAGTGTTACATCTGAGACATGGGGACTTGAAGTGGACATCCCCCCACCATCCCATCCCCACAGCCAAAATTTCGAGAGGCGTTTCCGAGATGTCCCCTTCTCAAAGGCGTCATTTTCAGACGTCCCCTTTTTTGGGGTCCATTGGGGGACACCAATATGTCCGAGGGACTCCCAAGAGTCCCTCGAACGTCTCAAAAACATCCTAACATCCCACACAATGCACACCATGTAAAGTCATTTTTTTTTTTAAAATCAAAAAATAATTTGGAAGTTTGTGCCCTAAGCCCTAACCCTAGTAGCCTATGAACCCCACCTAAACCCTTAACACTCAAAAAAATTTACAAAAGCAATCCAAACTTTCAATAGCAAAGTTTGAAGTTTCAATAGAAATCTATAAGAGTGAGAGTGAACACATTAGGATTGAGGAAGAAGATGAAGAGAAAGAGGAAGAGGAAGAGGAAGAGAGACATCAATCCACCATTGAATCAAAGGATTCAAAACATGATTCAAGCCTCCAAGTAGTATTCCTTCATGACTATTTTCTTTTTCATAGTTCAATTTAAGTTTTAGTAATGAATTAGTAATTACTAATTTTTGTTGAAATTTTAATAATTAACTTAGAGACTTACAATTTACATTATTGCAAATTTCAAATTTTAGTTTTTAATTCATTATTTTATTTTTGAAAATGAACAATGATCAAATAATATTTTTTTAATTTTATAACAAGAAGCTACAATATATTTATTTATTTTGAATTTTTAGATCTTCAAATTTTCCATTCTGTCTACTAAGGATTATATCTTTTGTGTATCCTATGCTTCTATGCTTCGTGCGATCTAAAGCAAGAAAATAATAAATGAAATCCTTATTTGACAAAGGTTAAGAACAAGGATTCTTAATTGTGTATACTTTGCTTTTACACAATGCAACCTTCAGTAAGAAAACAAAAAAAGTGTGCCTTAATCCTTTGCATTATGCGTAGTCTGAATTTTAATTATTAAAATTATAAACTTGTAAATTTTGTATCGCTAATTGCAGTGTCATTGTGAGTTCTGCAGCATGAGTGAGGATAAAGTTGAGCCTCGAGAGGTTGAAGAAGTTGAAACTGAATCCAATTAAGTACTTGATAATATTACAAAAGTAATTGGTAAAATATTGAATTGAAATAAATGAATGATCAAGCGATCATTTATAGATTACAAAGAGACGATGTTTCTATTATGAAACAATCGTAGAATTAGAAACTATCTAATATTTACAAAATCTACAATATTGACCATTAAATAAGGAATAATAATGATATTATAAAGATATTATTCTAATAGATATAAGTACAAAAGTAGAGAGGGGGGAAGCCACTAGTTCCATTGGGAGTGCCAACAATAATTGCCCTTCCAAAATATTGCAAAAATATTCTAAGGGTCCCTTTGATACTCTACAACAATTTCCAACAAAGTTACAAACTAAGCTTGGGGCATTTGGATGCATTAGGTTGTGGAGGTGCCACTTTTGTAAGCTTGAATTTCAAGGCAATATTGCTAGAGTCACCCATCTCCTTTGTATCTAAGGCAAAGAAGTATACAAGTACGTTAGAAGATCGCACAAAACCTCAAATATGCAGCTAAGTAAGTTATTGGGTGGTAGTGAAGAAAATGTACTCACATCTGCTTCTTTGCAACTAAGGGCAACAGGTCATTAAGGACAAGGTTCTACTTCTACTCCATTTCAAAGGCCAATCACAATATTCTGATTTCTTCTAGTTCAAGGGCAGCAAATGCTAAGAGGAAACGTGGGGTAACAAGTGATAATCCAAACCCATAAGCAAACTTATTCACTGTGAAATTGAGGAATGAGGCAGATGATGCCACTAGCAAATTCTTCTTCGCCAATGGCATTCCATTTCATGTGGCTCACTCTACTTATTATAAGGAGGCTCTCGCAAAGAAAGCAAAGGGAGAACCATCATATGTACCACTAAAGGAGAAAATGAAGGACAAGTGTACCAAGGGCCCTTATTTTCTTAGGGTTGTTGATTGTTTTGGCCATCGCAAATATGTTGACTTTTAGTCTCAGATCTTAAAGATGCTATAGAGGAGGTTAGGCCACGAAATATAGTCCAAGTAGTGACAAATGTGTCCCATGTGTGCAAAGTTGCAAGGAAATTAATTGAGGCAGCTTACAAACTTACTTGGTGTACCTCTTGTTGTGTTCATTCCATGAATAGTGCACAGAAGGACATGGGAAAAAATGATTAGATCAAAACAATTAAAAATGACGCTAGAGATGTGTAGATGTTTATTTACAACCACCATAGTTCACATGTACTCTTCAGGACCTTCTCCAAGAAGGAATTCTTGATACATGTGAAGACTTGATATGGATTGTATTTCATTCTCTTGGAGAAGATGGTTGAATTGCAAGAGGCATTGCAACTAATAGTTATGAGAGTAGAATGGAATAAATGGCCCGAGTCCAAGACAAAGCAGGGGAAGAGGGTGAAGGATGTGGTGAAAAATGATGTTTATTTGGGTGATGGAAAACATATTGTCTCCATCATTGCTCTAATCTACAAAGTGATTAGATATAACGATGCCAATTCACCTAGCCTTGGAGAGGTTTACAAGTGCATTGATGCTATGCTTGACCAAAACAAGGCTATTGTGTGACAAATGGACCCTACATTACAATTCAAGAATGAATATATCCAATCATTCACCATAGATGAGAGAAGCTCAACCATACATTGAATCCTTAGAGGTACAAGCAAATGCCTAGTAGAATTACACTTATACTGGAAGCTAAGGTGACAACAGGGTTCATGAAGGATATCCAAAAGATATATGAGTCTACAAAGGCTAGCATCATTTATACTAAGTGAACAAAATTTACCACTCTTAGATTTTATTTGGAAGAGGCCAAGATAGATAGGGAGAATGCGGCATAGGAGGACCCAATTTTGTGGTGGACTACTGATGGGCCTACTTCTTTGACTACCTCCCAAGCCATTGCTATCCCAAGTTTCTAGTTCTTCTACTACTGAGTGGAATTGGTTTACTTATAGCTTCATCCACTCCATTAAGAAGAAAAAGCTTACATCTAGGAGGGTAGAGAAGCTTGTAATTGTACATAGTGCCTTGCATATCCCTGACTGCAACACACTTACATACAAGGAGATCCCACATAACGATTGGATGTAAAGCTAAAGGAGCCAACACAAGTTGAAAATGATGTTACATATACAGGGGTATTTGGAATTGGTTTGATAGAGCTTGAGGAGTCCAACAATTGTGTTGAAAAGGAGTTTGGAAATGATTAGAGGCATCAAATCAGGCCATTTTGAACATTTGTCATTGTAATCATCATAATGAAATTTTGACTATAATATAAAATTTCAAGGTCAACATTTTCATTGTTAATTTTCACTTCAAAGTTCAAAATTCAAATGTTCAATGCAATCATCGCAATGTGTTTACAACTTTAATGTTCAGTAGTTTACTAATATGCCAAAGTTTCATTTGTAATTCTTATACTTACACTAACACGTCTCTTCATAACTACAACTTTAATGTTCAGTAGTTTACTAGTATGCCGAAGTTTCATTTGTAATTCTTATACTTACACATCTCTTTGTAACTAATTTATCAAGTATCAAATGTATTTACGCCACCCCCTTGCTGTTGTTCCCCTGCCACCCCGAAACTTAGGCCCTTGGCCCCCGTCCCCAAAACCTGTTCCCTTGTCCCCCAATCAGGTAACTCCAGGGATCTACAATATAAATTTAATACACAGCTGTGGGAACCAATTGAAGTCTGATACCACTTGTTCCATTCCTAAATGAATGTGCAAGAAAATAAATAAATTCAGAAATGTATCAAATAACAAAAAGCAAATATGAAAGAAAAAAGAGCACTAGCTCACCCATGATGGAATGCACCTGCAAGCCTAGCTCTAATGCTAGAGTACTCAAACAATAGCATTTCATTAACAAAATAAGATTTGACAAGATACATCTATAAGGACTTTCCTTCAATATATACTCAATGGGGAATGAAAACCCTAATTAAACCTGTGACTAATTCTTAAGAAGTAACCTACCTCTGAAGAGCACACAGGAAATACTGAGAGGGGGAGGGATGGGTGAATCAGTAATTCAGAATTTTTAAACTTGTAAAAGCATGAAACAACATAAAAACTTGAAAGAGAGCAACCATTGAGACGCAAACACCAGATTTCTCGTGGGAAACCCTTTAGGGTAAAAAGCCACAGCATACAATAGCTTTAGTTAACAAAAATGGACACCAACCCAGATTACAAATATGAGCACCAACTCACAGAGAGCAACCCTCTTCGAAGCACCAACTCTGATAAGCTGAGGCACCAACCTCAGTTTGAGGACCGACTCGAAATAAGGAACTAAAAAATTAAAAATGAATCACCGAAGTCAGATGAATTAGCAGCACTCTGAAAATAAAATATTAGCAGCTTGAAACATAAGGATTTTTATTAGTCTCCAAAGAATTGTCCACAAACAATGTTTTCTTCGATGATCAACTCTTACTATCTCCATCAAAACACAAATAATGTTTTTGTTCTTCCTTGTATTCAACTCAAGTCATACTAGCCAAATTTTTCACCATCAAGAGAGTAAGCCCCTTTTAAAAACACTTCATACCCGGCTGCTAGCAGTGAATTCCTTCATACACGTACACAAACACATCACCTGTTCTTAAAAATGTAGTCTTAAATTTTCAATCCAACCATCATCACTCTTAAAAAACAATCAGCACACTTGTCTACACTATCACACAAAACAGATTATGTCACACAACCCCTATGAAAACGCAGCTTCATATCAGAAATAGAACACCATATCGCTTCATAAAAAACAACTCAAAATATCTATACATAGAACAATATGACTCCCTTTTGTTAATCTGCTATGTTCAATACCCTTTTTTTAACAACAGCTGAAGAAAAGAAAATTCAAATTGCAGAACTACTTTTGAGCCGTGCACATGATAATTTACTCTTAACTCAACACATGCAGCTCCAGTTTTTATCACCTTCAGAAAAAAAACACCCAGCTCCAGTTCTTTAATGACATGACTCCCTCTTATCAGTCACACGCACGATACAACACACACGTTCATAGAAACCGCACAGTTTTATTTATTCGATATATGTATATATCCTTTATTCGATTTTAGTAGCTACATTTATTATCAAAATAAATGCCCACATCTTCCTTCAAAAAGGTTTATTATTGTCCAGCTCAAACACGTGGCCGAACTTTTTACACACCTCTCATTAAGGAGACAACACAGCTCTTATAATGCAGATACCAAATCTTTAACGCAGCTCTTATAATTTATTGGAACGGCATTAAATGTAACGCACAGCCAGACTCTAAGTCACTGCAGAAATTAAAATTCCTTTCATTTAAATATTTTTGACACACAACCAGCTTAACCAGACAGCTAGGTAGCTCAACCAGACAACCAACCAGCTCAAGCAGGTCAAGCACCTCAAACAGCTCGACCAAGCAAGCAAGTAGCTCAACCAATTTTCTATTACTTTGACTAATCCTCTGAGATTTAAACGACCTTGATCATCAACCTTTAACATCAATGATAACATATTCACCAAACTCTTCATTAATCATCAATAGTTAAAGCATTGATAAAAATATAACAGTAAGACTACGGACTTAAAACAAAGTAGAATAATATGCTGTGATTAGGTGCATAACAATGCTTGATGTTAATGTTTTGGTAGCTTTAGGAGCTATCATTCGTACCTGTGACGGTTCAGCTTATATGAATTCATTACTTCTCCTGTGTTGCTGTTTAGTTCGATCATACTCCGCTTCCTTATTTCTACTGTATTTGTCTTTGCCTTCGTGTTTATGATTATGGAGCAGCTGTTTATTGTTGCCAGCTCATATTGCCACCGTATTCATCTATTCTGTGTGGTGGTCTTCATATTTGAGGCTCCGGTTGCTGTGAAGGTGTATCGACTCTCTTGTATAGCCATCACCATCCTTAATGAAAGTTACGATGTGCAAGAGACGTCGAGCTGAAAATACTAAGTGTGATTACCGATCATGTGTCATCAGCCCTCTTTCATCATCGGTTATGATTGTGATTTTGTATTCCTTCTACAGATCGGGAGTTGGATGATTTTGCAGCATGCCTCATTCTTAATTTCGAATGGCCTCGTAATTATGGTCTGCGTGGCTCATATGTTTGTGGTGAACTGGAAACGTCATTGCATCATAACTCCCGATGGTTCAATGGAAGGTAACGGGTCCTGCCCATTGAGTGTCCCTGTCATAGTCTTTTGGGAGGATGTCTAGCATCGGTTTTTCTGTTACAGTGTATTTGTGATTATTACACAGAACGGGGTGAGACTTCACTGGAAAAAGCATTAGTGATTCTGGTGACTGAAGAATAATATCATATCTTCTATAGTGAGTGTGATGTATGCTACAGAAATATTCTGTATATGATTCGAGCATGATCAATGTTATTGTAAGGATCTCAATCCGGCTAAGATGGTGTTTGACTGCTACAATTTTCAATTGCTGAGGGTGGACATTTATCTAGTTTCCATCAACTGTATATGTGCCTTGCTGTTTTATAGTTTCTCAACATTGGATAGTAAATGCATGCATATATTGAATTAATTCTGTCTTCTAATACTGAATTAGTTGTATCGAGAATTTAAACAAAATATAACACAGCAGTCCTAAATGTCAACCACAAAGATCCTTATAAATAATCGATAACGGTTACACCTTTCAGTCTCAACTAAGTTTCCCGATTTCCACACCTTAATACAATCTGCTGCATTGCACATACAAAGTTCTATGGAAATGGTAACGATAATAGTTTAGGCACCTGTAAGTGCTATCACAGCTGGTCGAGTATAGGGGTGTCCCCTCCACACGCTGGATTCTGCCTTGTTCGCAGCTGCTGGGAATGTCTTCTTGGTGCAGACTAGATGACATGCACTGCGTACGATTTATGTGCCTGCAGCGACCTTCACCCCGTAAAGATTCCACTCCCAAGATGGCCCGCCCTCTAAGCGGCTTCCTGGAGTTCACGCCCAGCTCTTCCGAACTCTGGCTCTAACTAACATCCCCAAGATCATGCTACAGCTCGGGTTTGGCGTTGTTGTTCAACCCGTCACCCAGCCTTCATGCCGTGGTTGCAGACCCAGACAGGACCCGCGTTCTCCACTTCCACGCAGCCTTAATACTGCAGACACGTAGGAGATGGTCTGGTATTCGTTCTGAGCACAGTTGCTGCCGTGTGACTTCTACACCAGTCACGGTTTCTCCTTAGGTGTTGATCACTGCTGATGAATGCCTATCCACACGATAGTCACAAAATTTAGGGAGTGGTGTTTATGTGTTTCATATGGCCCTGTGCATTGAAATCTGTTTCCTACTATCAACTTATTCACTGGCTTTCGACTGAATTTGCAATCAATGAGACCAACCACTGAAACCTCTTTCACTGCTGGAGTAAATCGATATTTTAATGCTGTGTAATGAAGCTGGATACTGAACTGAAGATTAACTTACTTGTAGAATTCCAATGTGAAATTTGTGTGATTCCACCCTCTAGGAGAAATGCTGGGGCTACGTCCAGTTTCTCAATCTTCCTTAAGGGGCTACGTCCTCAAGAAATCAGTCACATTCAAGCAACCAGATATAAAATCTTAATTTCATAAATATTCATTGTGCTTTTCCCAAGGAAGATCTCCTTCCTTTATAACCTCAAAATGAGAGCCAATTCAACAACCAGACCAATGTGGGATAAAAAAGCACTTTCGTCTTTTAGTCACTTAAGTCACTTTATAAAATAAAATAACTTAAAGTTATAATATTAAAGTGACTTTATAATATAACTTTATGAAATAAACTACCCCAACTATAGAGTCTGAACTCAGATATTAAATAAACGCTCAAGTAACCATGTGACTGACTGGCATCCTCTATAAAGCGGCCATTAGACTATCCGGATGGCTAGATAGGCTTATCAGGCATAATATGCATTACTGAAGAAAAGGGGACATTACAGTCCTCCCTTCCCGGGATTGCTTGCCCTCAAGCAATCTCAACGCTGGATGCTGCAGGATAGACTCGCCCTCCCAAGTGGCATCCTCATATGGCAAGTCTTTCCACCGGATCAAGTATTCCCGAACAACCCTATTCCGCAGATTTCTTTTCCTGACTTCAATAACCTCTGCTGGAACCAAAGCCAGTTTACCCTCCTCATCCAATGGAGGTAAACTACCCGAAGCTACGGTCTGTTGTCCTATTGCCTTCTTAAGGCAAGAGACGTGGAAAACATTATGAATCCTGCTATTTGCTGGAAGCTCCAACTCATAGGCCACCTCACCAACTCTCCTCGAGATGCAATAAGGGCCATAGAATCTAGGCCTGAGCTTCTCTGATCCACTCTTCTTCAGCGAGCTCTGCCGATAAGGCTGTAGGCGGAGATAAACCATGTCCCCTGCCTCAAAATTCCGCTCTACCCTGTGACGATCAGCGTACATCTTCTGCTGATTTTGTGCTCTCTGAATATTCTCCTTGTGAGAACGGAGAATGTCCTGGTGATCCTGTAACCAGTCACTAGCTATCGGAGCCCTGTTGTCCTGTAAAGCCAAATCTATGAAAGATAGTGGCTCGCTACCATAGAGTGCCCTGAATGGCGACATTCCTATGGTCATATGATACGTGGAGTTATAACTTAACTCCCCCAAGTATAGCCAACGGACCCATGCTCTCTGCTGCCCTGATACATAGTTTCTGAGGTAACCTTCCACCCATTTATTCACAATCTCTGTCTGCCTGTCTGTGGGTGGTAACTGGTGCTGGGAGTCAACTCCGTCCCTGCCAGCCTGAAAAGTTCCTGCCAGAAGGTGCTAAGGAACTTGTTGTCCCTGTCGCTCACAAAGGTCTTAGGGAGACCATGCAATCTGAAAACCTCACGAAAGAATAATTCAGCTACCTGAGCAGTTGTCCAATCTGCCACAATGGAAAAGAAATGAGCGAACTTGGTGAGTCTGTCGACTACCACAAAAATGTTGTCCTTACCCTGCACTTTTGGCAACCCAGTGATGAAATCCACAGAAATACCCTCCCATTTCTGAGCTGGAATAGGAAGGGACTGCAGTAAACCCGCTGGATGAGTGTGCTATGACTTGTTCTGCTGACAAGTCTATCACTCCCTAACATGCTGGAGGACATCGTCCTTGAGGCCCTTCCAAGAAAACCTCTCCCGGATATACCTGTAAGTCTTAAAGAACCCCGGATGCCCTGTTGTAGGAGTGTCATGCACAGCCCTCAAAATCATAGCCTTCAGCTTCGAACCAGGTACTAAGTAGATCCTGTCCTTGTAGAGAATAATGTGATCAATTACCTTGTACCGGTCATCTGGAAGCTGCCCGTCCAAAATCTGACATGCTTGAGTATCCTTAGAATACTCAACCAACAAGTGAGCTTTCCAATCTGCGGAAATCTCGGATAGTACACAGCAAGTTACCTCTGAAGGTCTCCTGGAGAGTGCATTAGCTACAATGTTATTCTTGCCTTTGACATACTCGATATCAAAGTCATAAGCCTGTATCTTGCTGACCCACTTCTGCTGTCTCTCATTGAGCTCTTTCTGTTCCAAGAAATATCGCAAGCTGTTGTGATCCGTTTTGACAGTAGACTTGCCACCCACCAGATATTGTCTAAATTTTGCTAATGCATGCATGATGGCTAGCATCTCTTTGTCATACGTAGAGTACAACCTCTCATTGTCCCTGAGTTTCCTGCTCTCATAAGCTATAGGGTGCCTGTCCTGCATCAATACTGCACCTA
>MU223082.1:1543634-1585896 GCA_018584345.1 Thuja plicata | reverse complement strand
GGCATAAGTTTAATAGTTTATCGGCATGCAAAACAATAGTTTAAGAAGTGACGCATAGCATACAAACCATAGGATAAGATTTGCAGGACTTTCACATGTTTTAAATGAATGCTACCTCATCATTAACTGCGGGTGCTCTTTTAAACATATGCAAAGTGCCATGTAATTTGGCGGTTCAACCATGCTATGGAAAAAAACAACTATTAATACAGCCCGATAACTAATAGTTATCACCGCGGCTTTTGTGAATGAGAAAAAACATATGTAATATACAATATGCGACGAGTCATATGCTATTAAACGGTTTTAAACATATTGTTTAGGCCCGATAACTTCCAGCTATTGCCGCGCGGGTTATGGGAAACAAAAGACATGTATTTTAATACATATGCGATATGTTAATCAGCCAGCGCATGGGATAAGACAACGCTTAATGAGTAAAATAGCATATGCAATCTCACACACCTCCTACTAATATCGCGGGCTTTTCTAACTTAAAAGCACACGCTATATTACATGTAAAACATGTATTGATTAAAACATATGCTTCTAAAGTAACGCATGACGTTAATCAGTTAAAACAAAAGGTAATTCATTTAACAAAAATCAACGCCATGTTTAGGGGATAGAACTTCCTAATTCCGACACCTCCCAATAACATATGTTTTATTATTTAAAAACAATATTATAATAAAACTAATTATAAATAAATATCATAATTTAGCTATTATTTTAATATTGTTTTATTATTATTATTATTTATTTATTTTTAAATAATAATAATAATAAGTCATTTTAATTAAATAATAATAATCAATGGATTACGAAATTCACTAATCAGGTGAATAATTAATAAATCTCAACTTTATCTGGCCGTTTTTTAAAATAAATTTAATTAAACAATATATGCATATGCAATAATCATTTTCAGAATTTATTTTAAACACTAAAGAACTTAAAATATTCGTATGTGTCTTAGAATTTAATGATCTGATATGCGGATTTAATTCAAAATTGCGCTATCATTAAAATTTCCAAGCAAAATTTCGCAGAGTGGCGCAAAATTCTAAGATAGAATTTAAAATCTATCACACACAAAATAAGCTTATACTTTAGGTGATCGACCAGAAAAGACCATTTCTCTACTGACCTTGGAAGAACGCGGAAAACTGCTCGCAACGCCACTGAAACACCAAGGACGCCAAACAAAACTGGAAACAAGAACAAGACGCAAAACAAAGAGAAAAGAGAAAAACAAGAAAAAGAAAAGGACTTGACGTTTAGTTAGAAGATAGAACAACCAGAAATCAAGGGATGACTGATTCCATTGAAAAATACTCCTTCCGTAACATCAACACGCTTAGAGAAAAACTCCTAGCAAGCAACTGAGAATTGCGTAGGGTTGCCCCAATTTTGGGGAATGCAAAATTAGGGACAACACACTTGAAGTGGCTTATTATTTTCAAGCGTTCTCTAGCAATTGTAGTGAATTTCCTATTATATTCTTCTCTTGTGCAAGTTATTTCATTATAAGAGAACCAACCTTGCAATGTGTACTAGTAGAATCCATCAATATATACTAGTAGAATCCATAGTTTACAAACTTTGTGAGTACTCTCAAAGCTTGTGAATACTCCCTATTTTTTTCGCTGGGCCAGTTTTCACAAGTTTAACTCTCGTTATGTTATAGACAGAAAAATACATGGGTAAAAATGTCGATGCAGGTGAAATACTAGTTAAAATGTGTTTTCCACATGTTTTTGCTATAAAACAATGCATTTTCTCTTTCAAGCTATTAAATTTTAATTTAATACATTTTATAATTGAATTTTACAAAAAAAACATTTAAGCGATTTTAATTTTTAGTACTTTCTAAGTTGCCAAATGTTTGCCGAGTTTTTGTCAAGTATTTGCCACGTTAAAATTTTTGGGCTTGCCGAGTACTCTTTGACTCCAAGTCTATGAACTATGGTAGAATCCATCATTTCCATTTCGATCATCATTAATGTGAGTTCCATGAGCTAACAAAACAACATCAAACTCACAAAGTTCTTTAGATTTCTTCCTTGACACAACCTAGAAACTTGATTTTGCATTGTAGTGCAATTTTGCATTACACTTCATTTTGAAAGCAATCTTCCAAATGTCTTTTTTTATTTGCAGCTAATGATAACCAAACTTAAGATTCAATTTGGAAAAATGTTTAAAATGTCATTGTTGATCTAACAAATCATTTATCCTCAAATGAGGACACCTATTCTTGATTGTGATTCTATGAAAAGTTCTATAATTAAAAAAACTATATTTCTTTCACACCATAACTACGTGTAAGCCACAAGGTGAAGCAATAGAGCAAATAACCCCTTGCTCAATAGCTCTTGAAATTAGCTTTTGACCTCATTACTTTGTAGTAGTGCTTGCTAACATAATCCAATGTAGGTAGAGAACATTCTAGTCGCAGTTGAATCATGCTCTACCTCCCTTCTTGATAGCGACCCTCTTGGCTCTATGAACACTTCTTAAAACGATGAGAAGACTTCATTCAAGCCTTTCATTTAGAGTTGACAATGGTAGAGATTCACAATTGATTAACACTTTACCACACAACTATTCTAGCCCTACTTTGGTGTCCTATGCTTACTTATGTTATGATTACTTATGTGCTTAATCCCATCCTTAACCCATTTGTACCTATCAACCCCTCTCATAAAAATAGCATTCCTAACATAAAGATAAGGACTACAAAGAACAATATCAAATGCATCAAAAGGAATTATGCCTACTTCAATCTCATGTACGTATTGTGTATTTACCCTATACATAACCTTGCACCTTTTTGTTACTCGTATCTTGTTGATGTTTGATTTGTCTCTTGCAAGACAACACAAAACAAAATAGCACACACAATAGAACAATTCTTCAAATTGTAATGGGAAATTCCCTAAGGCTTAACCCACCCATAGAACTATAAATATATTTTACTAATATGCGTGCTCTATAAGATTCCAATGCGGCATTTTGCATGAATGTGAATTATTGTCTGAATGTTTTTGCCTTGGATCTATGCATTAGTTAACAATCATGCCCTACCACAAAATTTTCAAATATTAAACACAACTTCCTACTAGCTAAAGCAGAGACCAAAATTAAATTGCAAAAAATATATATTAAAATGAATAACACAAATAGATGCTTATAAGCGGCTAAAACACAAGCCAAGAGATTTACATAGAGAATTAAACAAATGAACATCACACGATTCAAGAAAGTAAATTGCTTAGAGATACAAAAAGTTATTACATTGTGAATACCAAGCATCAATACAAAGCTTAACAGTGTTACTCAATTCAATTTAATTAACAAAATTACAAATACGAGAATGAAATATGGGAGGTACACCCCACATTCCATCAAGTACACTAGCGGTTTCAAAATTCAAGCTAAGGGGTTGTGGGATAAAATGGTATAAAGAATAGGTGATTGCCCAACGTTCCCTCACGAGTTGAAGACCATATTGCCGACATGCCTCTAAGGCGGGACTCCGGGGTATGAAAGGAGGGAAGTAAATGTATGCCCTGTGTTCCCTCTACAATAAGGATAAATGTCAAGGGAAAGATGCGGGAGTTTGGGGTGTATAAAGGTTCAATGAGAATTACACCCTGCATTCCCTTGCGAGTTTGAAGAAAAGGATACAAGGCACCACACGATGCCGAGGTGTCAAGAAATGAAGTGAGGAAGATGCACCCCGCAATCCCTCAAGTCTGTGGGTAGTTTGGAGGTGTCAGCCAAGGGGTTGTGGGATATAGAAGAAGATAAGAATGAAGACCGCCCTGCATTCCCTCGCCATATTAAAAGGAGCTCATAGCATCGAGGGATTGCGAGATATGATGTGGTTAAAGAACAAACTCTACCCCACGCTCCCTTGCTTATAAAGGAAAACTTCAGGAGCATACAGAGGGGTTGCCAGATAAAGTGTTAAATGGAGAAGTGTATGCCCCACGTTCCCTCACGAGATTTGATGTTGATTATGTTTTGATTGTGGGAGCCCAAGATGAGAACGATGTGAGGAATAGGTATGACCCTGCATTCCCGCGCAAGTTGAAGACAATATGGCCGACATGCCTCGGGAACTTGGGATGCTAAAGAAAAATGAGCAGGTGCAGACAAGACCAAACTATTTGTTTCAAACATAAAAAAAGACAAAAATATGTATATAAATATGTCGGGATAGAACAAAATCAAATATTCCTTTGTTAGAGTCAGCAGAATAAGGGGAAAGTATTATAGAGCTTTTTGCAATGTTTCCAGAAAAAGATCTGCTTTGTTACCCATTTACAGTTGAGCCCTACTCCTAAATGGATCAAAATATATTGTAAACTTTCATTTGTATCTAACTTATTATAAATATATACGCCTTGCGTGTTTTATCGAAAAAAAAATACAAGACCAATACCTTCAACTAAACACTGGTTTCCACAGAGTTTATCTGCTCAAGGCACGTATTTATAAGGTCAAAAAGTGCAGCTCTTAGGGATTTAAAAACAATATTCCCAAAACGTACCTTTTTAAAGTGATTCTATCCATCGTAAAAAGAAGTGAAAAGAAGACTGCATTAAAGCTAACCAATCATACTTCAGATACTAAAAGATGCAGGCATTATAAGGGACTCAAATTTATCACCTTGATTTAACAATTACTGTATCAATCTTTCATCAATTCAGCCTGCTAAAAATGAATGCAGCAGCTATGAAAGAAGAAAAGAACTAAAAGAAGACCAAGATCAAAAACTTCAACTAAACGTTAATTTTTGCAGCACATGCTTAGCATCAACAAATAGCTAAGTTGCCGATTCGGGTGCGGGTGCGGATGCGGATGCGTTAATATATATATATATATGCAAAGAAATACTATATATTACTATATATTATATATACTATATATTATATAATACTATATATTATATATTGTGATTAAATTCGCCTTTATTTATTTTATTTTTTATATGTAAGTAATAAATCAATAAAAAATAGCAATGGCCCGTTTGTAGAATGAGTTTCACAAAATTTTGTTACCTAACAGCGAGGCCATCGATCCGGACCGAGTATCATCAACCCGACCGTCCTTCTGTTTGAGCACGAAGGATAGCGTAACTAGCTCCACATGGTCTGACGGTGACGATGTCGGCAGCATCCATTCCAGCTCCATTTGTTCATCAACAGACAAAATCTATGAATTCCGCATGGTTTCGTTGCATGTTGTGGTGGATCTCCGGAGTATAGCACATTGCATGGTGAAAAGTGGGTATACGAGTGAATGTCTTCAAGTCTTTACTCTTACCAGAAAGTCCGTGGTGGAAGAGAGTTTATGATCCAAAAGTATTTGGATGCCTGGGATGCACTTCTAGAGGCATCCAAAGGCATCTACGCCGGAATCAGCATCCGGACGCATCTGCTCCTGCCTCCGGCTACATCCCAAACGCATCGGTACCTTAGACAAATAGGTTTTAAGGATTTAAGAATAAAACAAAATATTCCCAAAACATTACTTTAAAGTAATTGAATGAATGAATGTTTTTAATAACATCCACAAGGCCAAATAGCCTATGGGACCCACGGATAGCTAGCAAACAAATAAGCATGCAAAGCTCGAAACAGAAACGCCCAAAACACCACGCCAACTAATCTTTTTCCTTTTGCGTCTTGGATCTTCTGCTATGTATATTGATCAAGAAATCTGCAACCCTTGTTATCTTTTCTTCATCAAACAAATTCGTCGAGCTGTTCATGTTTAGTATCTCAATGTAATTGATCCAAATATCCATGTAGGCTGAAGACTATGTGATGTAATGTCATTCTATCTCCATCGCTTCTTGAGTGCAATAGCAAAAATCTTCTTTCTCCCCACTCTTCTTTAGGTATCATCCATCTTCCAGTTTCACATCTCAGTTGATGCGAACTACAATATAAGAAAATAGAAAACTATTTTGAAGGAAACTAATCTGAAAATAGAAAATAAAATATGAAGGCCTAACAATTGTCTCAAATCTATCACTCGTAAATATCCACTACTAAAATTTACAACTGCCAAAAGTAACAGGTTGCACAAAAATGACTTTGAAGTGATATTAAGCAAAATTCCATAACTATAATTAGTGTGCTTTTATAAGCATTCAAACCTTTAGCACTTTTTTGCTAACAACTTTATTAATCTAATTTGACAAATTAAAACTGACACCCTATTTCAAATTTCCATAACCTGCTCATGGATTTTGATGAAACCTTAAATTTGATGATATGCCGATCCCTCTAAATTTGAAACCTTAATCCTGAAAAACACTTTGACTGAATTTTTATGATGACAACTTAACGTTTAGAATGTGAACTCTTTATTGTATGAATTTCTCTTCGATCACTTCAGCCTGCTGAGAACGGAAGCAGCAAATGGGGTAGAAGAAAAGGAAGAATTTGATGAAGACTTGCTGATACAAGAGACTTAAAACCCTAGGTTATGATGTTGTCAAAGCCAGTCCTCCGGATGAATTCCCGAACTGCCTAATGTTGCTCTATGAAATTTTTCACATCAAAGATGCTGAAAACCTCGCACACTAATGCAAAAAGAGTTTTGTTCCTGCTATGAACAGCAGAGATGAATTGCTTGGAGAATTCACACAATGAACAGCTCTACCTTCATATAAGCTTTGAAATCCTTCTTTTTTACATGTTTTAGCCCAGGTTCTTTTTGCTTCAAAACAATGGCATAAATCACTTAGGCTTTCACCACTCTCTTACTGACTGGGCAGAGTTTAGGAGTAGTTTGGCCAAGAGAAAAGTGTACTGAACGAGAATTAGCATGGCTACTTCAAAGAGATTGTGCACCTAGGTCAGCTTTAGTGGCACTTTGGATACTGGGCAGAACTTTTAATGGATTGAACAATGAGAATGTGTGCTGAAGGAGATTTCTAAAACCTTTATCATCAGATTTATGCTCCAAACTTTGAAAAAACTCTGCTTTTTGCCTTGGTGCAATTCACTAATGTTTTGGCCACCCCTATTAATCGCCAGTGTCTGATTTCATAAGTCTTTTACAAATGAGCAGAGTTGAGTTAGTCAATTGCCACCTTTCTATCCTACACAAATATTTCTAGTAGCCAACCAACTCCAGAAAGTGTGTCCTATATCTGACTGTCATCTTGCCATTTTATAATTCTTCAAAAGTATGGCAAATACTGTCTTAACATGTGCTCGATCATTTACTGCCCTCTTTAAGTAAGTTGGGTGGAAACTTCAATGGTTTAGACTTTAGACAACCAAAAACTGCACCTTGTTTCTGATTTCTTATCTTCTTTAAGCTGCTTCACAAATATCATAATACCTTTCCTATGTTTTATGCCTTTGGGCACACGTTACTAAGATTTCAGCACTATTTATCACTTAGGCGCACATATGATCCCTTACTGCCTTTTTTTCCTCTAGTTAGGCAGAGCTTAGAGCTGTTCTTGCAACTTTTAAAACCTCAGTGCACCATACTTGTGATTTAAGCTATCTACAGTATGTGAGCTTGGGGAGTTTTTCCATGCTTAGAATGAACCAGGAGTGTGCTAACTCCATTCTTGCCATTTCCCTTCCCTTAAGCAAAACCTATGTTGAAGACACCCAACTCTTTACTATGTTTTAGCTGAGGCAAAGATCATCAATCACTTTGCCTTGTTCTCATGATGTTTCACAAAGAGACAAGGGACAGAGTCACTCAAAAGATGCACATGACTTGTTTGTTATCTCTTTTAAGTACATGGTGGAAAAACTACAAAACCTGTCCTGTTTGTTGTTCTTACATGATGATCTGTTCTTGCTTCTGTAATCCATCCTCGAACATCATCATTGTTTATTCCTTATCAGGCTTGAGATGATCATCTAGATCATTTAAAAGACTAGGACAATTCCAACTTTGCAATGAAAAGAATCTATTAATCACAAGCCAAAGATGCTCTCCACATGTCCCCAACTTGTCCAGCTTTAGCGATCCAATTATTCAGATTAATTATAGAAAAAGAAAACAAAATCAAGCATTATTCATGGTTACCCGGGGGCCCATCTCCCACCCCCTGAGACGTGTCTCCAGTACTGGAGACATCTTTGGAAACTTCTCGACGCACAGGGTTCTTTTGGCTGTCATCTCCCACTGTCTCCGAAGTCTCCTGACCAGAAATTGATGTCTCTCGCCAGAAAACTTAGGGCAATACGCATCATAAGGAAAAAATGAAGGCAAATAAATATAATATGCCTGCATAATGTTTCATGCTGATATTTTGGATGATACAATAAATCTATGCAAAGTTATAAACTTTTTGAGAGGGACATAAACAGTTGTATGAATGATTTCCTGCCACTGTAATGATCTAAAGACAAATCTTGCCTTTACTATTTACTGTTCTTGCGTGACTGATTTACTATTCTTGTTTTCAAAATTCTATATCATAATATTTTCTGGAAATCATTAAATTATATTTAAAAAATGGCATCTCCAAGTACCCCCGTCTCTAATTTTTGAAAATTAGTTGTACTGGTACCAATCTCCAGCATCTCCAAGTACCCCCATTTCCTGGTGACTATGGTAGTATTTCATATTCTAACAAAGATAGACAAGGCAAAGCAACATAAGCACGCTGGGTTGAAATGTTTGCTTCATTCCTATGATTATTCAATGGGGTCTGATCAATGATGAGCCCTATACAGCTTTGGCATCCAGGGCATTATTTCATTACATAGGCGCAGCTGAATAAATTATGGCTTGGGTCCAAATGGGCATAATTCATAGAGAAACAAAAGGAAATGAATCATCTCTTTTAAAAAGACAATTTCTTATCATTTGCTCAGAGATAGCTTAGGTCAACACCACCTAAAGAAATACAAGAGGTCAGTCTAACAGAAAAAACTTAAAAGCAATACACCCTCCACTGCAAAAGAACTTTAGTGAACAAGAAGAAACACTAATTTTTCCTTGCAGGCTATTTTGAGGGCAGAAGTGTACTCAATAGTAGAGGAATCTAAAGTAGAATTTTCTGTAAAAGAGGAATTGCTGTGTAATCATTCCAGAATGAGCAATGTATCTCTGTCTCATCAAATAATTGTTGCAGACCAAATTTTAAATGTTTATATTATGGCTCCAAGAAAAATCATTTTCTTGCATACAAACAGTTAAAAGAATTTGGAGACATAAAACAAAGTAGTTTCATTTATTAATGGGGAAGATTTGTTTGAAACTGTAACTTATTTTCAGAACAGCTAAATACAAATCAAGTTAGCGTGTCTTTCAAGAATCAATACGGAATTAGTTGTTAAGGAACTAATATTATTCATGATTTGCCCCATAAAATTATACAGTGCTAGAAAATTGCTTGTCATAAAAGAGATTCAGGTAAAAACAAGGCATTGCTTCAGAAAGAGATACTATACCTTGCAACAACAATGAAAAGCTGAAGAAGTGCCACAAATATTTAGGTCAAGGATATGAACTTGTTCGATTGTAATATGAGCATACACAATATGTTGGACGAAATTTGCTGCTCATTATATATATATAAAGGATACGATTGAAAAAAAGATGAACCCAACATGCGACCAGCTTTGTTGTTCAGTTGCGATATCCAAACCCATGTAAATAAACCTGCAAAGGGCATGCATGATAAATTTGTATTTGACTCACTTCCATGAAATGATTAAACACAAACAGAAAAGCATACCATTAACACCTAGATACAATAAACATCCTACCAAAAAAAGAAAAATTAGGAACAAATCAGAAAGGTTTCCAGTAAGTACACAAATGTCTCAGCCAAAGATGAGATTAGTTCGAAAAATCCAGCTGTCAAAGTTTGAGACTTCTCTGATAAATTTGAAAATGTATAATGTTTCATAACCTGTGTGAAATATGTCAGCCCTTTAGAACTGGCAACAATGCTTGGTTAATACAATCAAAATAAATAAAAAGTCGTGAAATCCTCACAATTCCACAAAACAGTATAGCGACAATTCCAGAAAGACCAAAGCCCTCAGCTAACATATATCTACAAGGAAAAAAGTAACTTGTCAGAACAGTATCAATATAAGCATGAAAATATCCATCTTAAGAATCCATTTCAACCATGTTCAAGAAAAAGAATCTTACGATAGATAAGGGAAGAGTACGAATAAGCAGCACTCCAGATTCTGCAGACTAAATAATCAAAAATGCTCATGCATTAAGTGCCAGCAAATAGAAAATTAAATGTATTCAAGTAAAATAAGAAATATGTCAACTGAAGTCAATATTTGCTTGGGCATCAACTACCCAATATATGCAAAAGCATTAAGACAAAGAACAAAGACAGTGTGAGATCAGGTAGGTGTCATCTTGCAGATACTTACTTGTCAACACCAAGTTCTGCATACTTGAACAAGTTCAACAGAATTAAGGTCTTACAAATCATGAAGCTGACTATAAAGTAAATCTAATCAACAACAAATTGCAATGCATAAACTCTACCTCAGAAAGTAGAAGTATTCAGAGAAAAAAAGAGTAATTGCAATATTCAGTAGATGCCTCACTTCATTGGTCAAAGAGGAAACAGCAAAATTAAATAAATCTTAAGTTTTGGATTGAACCTAAATCATAAATTGTAGTCATTACAAGATGAATAGCTCATTACTGTCAATACAATCATTCTCAGATGTCAATATAACCATGCTAAAGCTTCCAATTTAGAATAATATGACCCTCTTTTACATGACTCGAGGTAAGATGTAAGAAATAAAAAATTAATAAATAAATAGATATAGTTATGAAGTTTAGTACAACTACAAACCATGAAGCTGGCAATGGTAGCAAAAATGACCTGAGAATCTCCCAGGTATTACCAGACTGGCTTCTAGGCAAACGTATATCCAATCTACAAGGAAGTAACCACTACTGGCCACCATAAGGATATTTTTTTGGTGCAGCTTTTCTATGAAGATTTCTACAACTGAGAAGTTGTGGCAGCTTATATTTTCATTGCAGCATAGCATCTAAGAACAAGAAACCTAGAATTGAACAGTTTATTGATAAAAAAATATGGAGAAACCAAGCAGTTTCCAAGAAAGCTCAATGAAAATGATATTGGCAATCCCTCTCTCTAAGGAATCATAGCTGCACTTTTCCATAATCTATGGAACCATTACTCCTCTTCATGTCCCATCTTCTGGTCATTAGTGAACAATATATAATTTCAAATTTCCTTTCTTCTAAAACAGTGGCACCTTTTTGGACAAAATGGACAATGAATGAAAAATATAAAAAATGATTTAACTTCTAGGTACCTCTATGGAGACTTTTGACACAATACATGAAAAGCAATTCCTGATTACAAAAGGTCAGCCATGGAACTATCATATAAGCTTGGAGTCAAGAAAGGTTGGTTGACCTAAGTTTAACGACCAAGAAGTCAACCTCCACTTAAAGGGGTGAAGTTGGTTGTAAAAGCAAGGAAGCTCGCTCAAATTTCAATTTATTCTTCCTCTTATTCTGCAGATAAAGCTATAGGGCGATATTTAATAGGTAGATTTCTACAATGGTCATTCTCACTCCTACATCAAACCCTAAGGTATACTGCCTTGCAAATTCTGTGCAGCTGTATATGAGGAGTGATGATCTCAATGCGCTAGATAGCATAGATTGTGAAGAGATACAATTTAACGACTAAGAAGTCAACCTCCACATAAAGGGGTGAAGTTGGTTGTAAAAGCAAGGAGGCTCGCTCAAATTTCAATTTATTCTTCCTCTTATTCTGCAGATAATGCTATAGGGCAATATTTAAGAGGTAGATTTCTACAATGGTCATTCTCACTCCCACATCAAACCCCAAGGTATACTGCCTAGCAAATTCTGTGCAGCAGTATATGAGGAGTGATGATCTCAATGCGCTAGATAGCATAGATTGTGTAGAGATACAGTCAACAAACACTTTAATTGTGGGCCAGGATTGAGGTGCACTGGTTGATGCCAATGGCTCCAGCCACTCCTACAAAGTAACGCAGAGAGGAAGGAAAGGCCTCTAATTTGGTCAATAATGTGACGGGTAGTCTGGTGTTCGTCATGTTAATGTTTTGATCAGAACTGAAGATAAACAGCAAGCAGATATCTTAAAAACACAAGAAGTAGAACAGAAACACACAAGAATTGTCCTGGGAAAACCCTCCACTTGAGGGTGAGAAACCCAGCCACACCAAAATGAATCTTTATTGAATAATCCAAAAGTCAGAATACAAAGCTCACAAGCTTAATCAGAAGTGAATCTTTCACTTAGATTGATAGCTCTTAGCTATTCACACGTAGAATGTCTTTTACAGTCTTATCACCACTTTCAGACATCTACAGCATACTAAATACTATAGAATCAATCATCGATCCTATTCACAAGATGAGTACACATAATCTGCAGTAATCTTTCACACAGCCTTTTATTGTCTTCGAATCAAGAATGACACAGAATAATTACTCACGCAACACCAAATAATACAGACTAATGAATTTCCCCCCAGCATAAAATCGCAGAGACCATTTAACTGAAGACCTTTTATCTTTGACTGCCATAAGGAATGAATGGACGGCAGTTACACCAGCGAGCCATTGCCTCTCAAGAGATTATAACACTTCAAAAAAAAGTCATTACAATAAATGTTACCAAATCCTGTGTCACAAAGATAGACAGCAGTTACTGAGAAACAAGGGCTGTTACGAAGACTCCATATTCTTCAAAGAGCGACACCAAAGAATACTTCAATAGCCATGACAGTTATAATCTAGGTGACGCTACATAGAATTTGCCACAAACTCAGCAATTACAAAATTGCTGGCCCTCCGAAGACCAACAGAGATGCAATCATATGACACTTAGCCTATCAAAGGATCACGCATGAAAGAATCTCTTCTCTGCCCAGCAGCCACACAACTACACAACAATATGAAAACTAACGGTGCTCAAGAATAAGGTTCTTCATTCATCGAATCATACAGGGTCTTCATAAAATGACGGGACTGATAGAATAAAGTCTTTCAGCCACTGAACTGATATAACATCAAACGCTGATGAAACTCACAATCTCGGATAAAACAACCATCGCAGGTAAGAGAATAACCATTGCAGATGAAGAAGATAGCTCCTGCAGCTACCAATCTTCAACACATCAAAATAAGTGTTGCAATAAAGCTAAATGCAATACAAAATTGGAAATGGTGTCAGCTAAAATGCTCAAACCAGTTCTGGTTCCTACCTCAGGTTTACATGCAAGATCTAGGTAACAATGTCCTCTTGAAGGAGAAAAATATTCAAAAATAGGTCAGACCTATAAGTTCAACTCCTCCTAGCCCAGCCTTGTTGCTTTTCATTAATGGATTTCAAATAGATGACATCTTTGAAATATATGTAATGACATTTCCAACTACGAGAAAAATTGGTAATTTTATATGGGAGATGCAACGCTTAATGTTTGGAGTTTCTGGTACTGGTTCTATATGTTCCTACAATTTGATGGTATGACTCTAGATCATGAATGCTTGGCGAAATCTGAAGAGTGTATGTTGTGGAGCCAATGTAATGTGGGGGGTTTGAGATATTGTGCATAAGGATGAGGTGCGTTCATTATGCATTAGTTCAACATATGATCTATCCTCAGCAGTCAATGGGGTATGTACTATTTGGTTATTATTGGCAAAGGAAATCTTTTTCGTTTTGGAATTAATGATACCATGAGAACTCACAAACCATCTTAGTCCTTGTAGGGCTCTAAACATATTGGAAGGCTCCTTCATTTCTACTACTTCAAAGTCCTTGCATTGTTTAATCCCTTTAATGTTCACCTCAACATTTTTCCATGTTCCAAATGTCTCCATTTCAAAACCATCAGCTAGGCAGATGTTCTTTGGCGTCTTTGCACGCTTTGGTTTCCAGAATTTTTTCACGTGGTGGATGGAATAATATTCAAATCTCCACCAAGGTCCACCATAATATATTTGAGTCTATGATCACCAATGGACCATTCTTCCAGATCTGGTTCTCAGATAGTTGGTTGGCCTGCCTCTTATTCCAGTACTTACCGCATAGTTTTAATTTTAGTACAAGGTCTTTCTGTTTGACCAAGGCTACTAGGTCTTTTAACATCTTAACTTCTTCTTCAGTAAAACAACCTATGTCGTCCTACTGTTGTTGGATTATTGTTTGTCTAGCCTATTCAATTACTCTGTTGTGTTGCTTTTTATTCGGTTGAAAAAATTCTCGTTCCTCATCTTCTACTTCTTTCGAACTATATACATCTTTGTATCCTTCTAGCATTTGTTTCTCTTCTTATGCCTCCCAGTGTCAGTACTTGTCTAGTTAGAACATTTGCTTTCTTCTTTCCTCCTATTCTCTTCTTCTTCCTACATGATTAGCTCTTCCTCAAAGTGTTCTTTTGTAAAGGCGTTCGATGGCACCCTCTAATTCCCTACGGTGGTATCCTCTAGATCGGTCTTGCTCCTCTTCACATTTAATTAGTGCACGAAGGTTGACTAGTATCCTAGTTTGATAGAATGTCCTAGCCACTTTGCATGAAAACAAGTTGTGAGTATCTTGTCCAAAGAAAGGGCGGGATGCATAGTGGCCCATATTTTCACAGTTAAAGCAATTTGCCTCATCTCTTCTTCTATTATTCCGACATCTTACTATACCTCCTCTATAATTTGATTGATTCTTATCATCTGGATAGCTTTGTTGGTTATTCTACATAGCACAAGCATTTCAGTTATGGGTGTGGCAACATTGATTTGTTTGGTTTCCTCCATTCCAGTTTGGTGGTTTATTCTTTGAAAAATCCTCAATTAGGTGTATATCCCATTCCTGACAAATAGCACAGTGATTTTACAAAGTGTTTTTTCTTCTCCATCTTTGGGGTATTCATTCCGGATGTGCCCTTCCCTATTGCAAAATGTCCACCAAATTATTTCTAGTTTTGCTTAGGCTCACTAGCCCTAATTTCCTATTGCACTGATAGTTTTTGTACCTTTGATTATAAATCTTCAAGGGTTTAACTTTTTTGTCCTTTTCCACTCTCCTTCGTGGTTGTGCTTCAATCTTGTATATCATGGCAATGAGATCAGGATTGTTGTCAAATACTCTTCCATCTAATCTTATTGTTATGTCTTTGTTCAATACAAATATAAACCATTCTATTTTATATTTTTCGGTCAAAGTTTCCTCCAACTTCCAACATACTTCTTTGAATTTCTAATCATAACTCTCAACTGATTCATTACTTCCTTGTGTTACGTTCCTCATCTTGGTGACACTTTCAATTGGGATCTCCAGGGTACCAAAATTTACCAAGAATTCTCTTTTTATTTCATCCTAGATGGCAGAATGTTGATGATAGTTCTTTATGTACCATTCCAATTCTTCCTTTCTCGATGACCCTACAAAATCCAACAACTTTTTCTTATCTACATTTCTTCCAAATTTTTCCCATATTTATTCTGAAGGAATATGTGTTTGATAGCTTCAATGGTATCAGTTTTCAAAAATAGGGGTATTGATTCTTATATCCATGATCATAGAACATTGTCCTAGATTTTGTGTTCTCTTAGGTTTATATACCGACTGTTTAATCGGTTTTGGTGTTCTTTGTTTTGTCTCCTTATGCTATTTTGGGGCTTTGTTTCTCTAACCTTATCTCCCTCAAGTCTAATATCAAAGTATTCTCCCCATAATATCTCACCCCAAGGGATATCCGGCTCCTTGCTTGCTTTCTTTTGCTCTTGTTGTTTTTCTTCCTCTTCTCCTTGTTTTGATGATGTGTCCAAATTTGGGGATTGTGACTCTTCATAAAGTCTCTTCTTGTTAGTAAACGACATCTAATTAATTAATAGCCGCACCCCTTCGCCCAAGCTCTAACTAGCTTATTTCCACTTCTCTTCTTCTTCCCTTAACCTACTTATAATATTATTAACCATTTTCTCTAAATAATCATCATCTAAGGATATGAATTTAGTCGGGTAGTTTAGGAACTACTTAACCTATCATCCAGCTTAATTAATATATCAAGTAAATCCGGTCTTGATTTAGGGTTTGTGGGAGGTTCTGACAAAGTTGGAGTCTCTACGCTACAACTTCCTTCTGTCAATAAGGTTTTGGGTTCTTGATTATGCACTATTTTCTCAAAATTGTTTGGCAGCCTCCCAGTTCCTTTGAGTAACAAACTTAGTTTAATTGGTGTTTTTTCCTTCTTCCTGTTGCTTTTTCCTGTCTTTTCAGCGGCACCCACATCGATGAACTCAACAACACCCTTGTGTCACGTTGTAACCTTGATTTTGTAGTCATCTCCATTCTTCTTTTGTGTCTCCCCTTTCTTTCTAACAATTGTGTTTGTCTTCTTTCTTCTTCATCAGGACTAGCTATTCTTTCTTTTCTTTTCTTCGTCAATTCGCTCTTTAATCTCTCTTAGATTTTGATTGTCTCCCTTGGCCATGAGTAATTTGTTAAAGATCTGGTAGCTGCGTGAGAGCTCATTCATACCTGTGTTGATCAATTTCAAGTTTTATCAGAGTTCTTGCTATGCTGGTTTGAATCTATCTTCTTCTAGTTCAGAGCTTTTGTATTTCATTGAAGAGCTGGCTTTTGTCTTTTGCTAAGACACTATCGACACTTGCGTGCTATCCTTTGTTCATATGATGTTGAATTGTATTCTTTCATATCTCATGACCGTTTTGACTTTGGTGGTTCAAAGACATTGGCAGATGTATCGACTCTCTATGTTTTCCTTCACTGGAAATTATGATGTTTCATCGCGTAATTAGCATTGTGGAATTATTCATGTTTTCTGGGTTCAGGTGTATGGTATTTGTCTTCCATTATTGAGGATTCTTATGGTTGCATATTAAAAGCTTAATAAAAGGAAGAGTCCGTAAGCGTTGGTAATGATGTCAGTTGCGATGTCCCTTTGGTTACCTGTCGTTTTTGCCTTGCAGGGTCGGGTGGTGTATTGATATAGATTATATTGTGTCGTGTTTATTTAATAACTGAAGCGCGACATTATTGTGGGTAAGGAATAGCCATTTTCAAGTGGGTTTGGGCACTTGCAACTTTTGTTGTTTTTGGTATCATCGTGTTTGTTGCAGACATCAACATTTTTCTTAGTATTGTATTTGATTCAAACTGTGATCTGTGAGATTCAGACTGTGATCTGTGAGATTCAGACTGTGATCTGTGAGATACATAGTGTGTTGTTCTTGTTTGTAGATGTGATGCAGGCTATGCTTGAACTGTTAGAGACTTCTCTTGTTGATTGTTAAGCGTTAACAATCCTGTTTAGTTTATCTCCTGGTTAAGCTTGAGAAGATTGTATCCTATTTGAGTTCTTAAATAAAGGATCTATGTTTGGGTGTGGCTGGGTTTTTCCCTCGAGTAGGAGAGCTTTCCCAGGGTAAACATCTGTGTCTCATTAGTTTATGTGCTTTGAATTACCTGATATTTATTTATGTTGTTCTGGTTTTCAAAACTTTAACATAATTTGGATTTCGTGTTGTATTATTCCTTTATTATTTCCCATGACGATTATCTAACTTGTATTAAGTCACATCCTTTTAGAGGTCTCTCGAGACCTTTTCCCCTTTCCATTTCCCATCCCCTTGGCGCCTAACTCTCTCTCACAGGGTAGACGTAAAGGAAACAGAAATTTGGTTGATCATACATTTCTCCTCATCTTGTTGTTTGTTTCTTGATCCAGTAAAGGGTTTAGGTTTTGAAAATTCTCCAAGTAAACCTCAACAAAACCTAACCAAGGTCCCAACAACATAACAAAAGTTAGCAAGAAATCTGAGGGATACAAACCAAAGTTTTGTACCCAAAGGATTTCTACTATTGAATTCTTCTACCTTGGATTGAGTCCTATTGAGGTAACAAGGAAAGATATTTTGAATCCTATACTAATTGTAAATCAGACTAAAATACCATGTGCAGACAAGAGATCAGAATTTGCAATTGATTATATTCATACATCAACAAGCATTCGTTACATTCCTTATATCTCCTTATATATTAATATCTTTATATCATCCCTTCTCAATCTCTACTATCAGTGAATAGATCTTACTATTTATTTATAGTTACAATAGGGAACGTAGCCCTTAGGTAATATCCCTAGAATACATTCTACTTTCCTAAGCTCCTATTCTGAAACTTTATTCCTAGTTAGCTATTATGTACCTCCGGACCATTGTCTATACATTGTTTTCAAGCTAACAGTGTGAGATGCCTTGAGTTCTATGGTCATCATCAACCTGTGGATTGTATGGAGGCAATCAAGCACAGAAAGAGCCCAAAAAGTAAAAGCATTGATCCTAGATGATGAGTGTTGAGCTCGTGTGGAAAATGAAATGCAGATTACATTGAAAGTATCATTATTAATGCAAATTAAGATTGTTGTCCTAAATTTTGCATTCACAAAATTGAACAACCCTACGCAATTTTCAAGTAATTGGTAGGATAAGAATAAGAATTGAAGCAAGTGGGTTTGACGAAAGTTATCTTTCTTCCGATTCATTTTCTTCTATCACAAGGATGGATCCTACAGTGTAGAGGTTGGCAAATGAGTTGCTTGCCCTCAAAAAGCAAATAGCTCAAGACATGTTCTTCATTCCTCACGAAGATGTACAAAGAAAGCCTCTTCTAAATATTGCTCATAGTTCTGTTGTTGAGAATTAACAAAAGTTAGTTTCATCACCACAAAAACTTGCTATTGAGGCACTATCAGCGAAGGCAATAACAAAGCATCCTGAATCTGAGGACAGTGATCTTGCTATACTCTTCCAAGAAAAAGAAGAAGACATAGTTGGCGACTCTTATTTCTGATGTTCAAGTGAATAAGACAATCATGTCATTAGACATAAAAATATGGACATGCAAGCAAGTTTTAGTCGAATTGAAAATAGTGCATCATCATTTCCAAGTCATGGACTTGAACAGGTGTTGCATGAAAGAGTTATTCTAGAACTTGATGAAGATCTTATCGTGAATATCATAGAGGAATTATGTTCAAGTATTGAAGATAATTCTCTAATGTCTGAAATTTGTAACCAGCATGATGTAGAAGCAAGCAATGAGGTAACCCATTTTGGTCCGCCTGACGTGATGATGGTTGATGAATTAGTTACTCAAGTTGCAGCTGGGAAGAAGAGTTCAATTTTTGTTCGACAAGGGGATGTCCCATAAGACATCTTGCTTGGTTGGAGGCCAACGGAAAATCATTTATTCCTCTTGTACCTGAGCATGAAGATACAATTGAAGCAAAGGCTAGAAATGCATTTGTAGTTCAACAGAAGCATTTTGGATTCATGGTCTCATCTTGGAGCAGCAGTACATATGACTCATCTCAAGAAGGTGAATTTGTTCATCTCTTCCAACAGGTGTTACATCAAACATTGATATCATTGCTCCAGTTGTTCATGGTTCATCTATACAAATTTGCCTATGAACATGCAAAGTACTGCAAGATGCTGAAAAAAGGTAGCTATTTTGTTGAGCCAGTAAATGGTTTCATCTAAAAAACATTGTATTGTCGGCTTGATCTAATTAAGTAGGTCTTCTTTGTTTTCAATATGTGCATTTGCACAAATTTGTTTTGTTAGCTGCTTTGCGTCGGTCACGTCATCCTTTTTGTTTTGTGTTCTTGGTCGCCTGACTCTATAGCCCAACGGAGTAGATAAAGGCACTTGGAGATTCTGGATTCTGCACTCCTCATTTTCTTGAAGAACAAACGAGGAATGTTCCCCAATCAAAGCCAACTGTTGTTGCATTCACAAAATTGAACAACCCTACGCAATTTTCAACTAATTGGTAGGATTTATTTCTAAGGTTTTCAATGCTTTGAAAGAGATTTGTTTGAGGAAATCAGTCATCCCTTGATTTCCCTCTGATTTTACTTCTTAAGAGTATTTTGTCTTCCTTGTCTTTTCTTTGTTTTTCTTTGTTTTTGTGTTTTGTTTTGGCTTTTGTTTTGTCGTAAGATTGTAATCTTCGCAATCCCCGCTCGTTTCAAGCTATCTTATGCATCATTTCGATTGGTCTAGCTCAAGTTATAGGGGTTTAAAATGTCTTGCCAGTGGGGTTTTTCTGACAGATTGCACGCCTTGTGAAAAGTCTTTAAAAAGTGGACCTTTTCTTGTCAACTACACAAATAGATTGCACGCCTTGTGAAAAGTCTTTAAAAAGTGGACCTTTTCTTGTCAACTACACAAATTAAGAATCGTTTTTATATGTAAGGTGGATTTAAGCCTCCATTTCAAAATTTCACATCATTCTATGAAGTTTTGCTTATTGTATTTAATGACAGTGGGCTTTTTCATCATGTCTGCATATCAAGTCATTAGAGAACTTAAGTTTGCATATAAGAGATTATGTATATTCTTCAGGAAGTGGACTTTTCATTTACATTTGCATATTTAATCTAAATATATATGTTATGTTAAAGTCATACTTTTAGTTAACAAGATAAAGGTGTGCTTTTTGAATGAGATTGCTTATGCACATGCATTGAGTTTTTAAAAAATTCTTTATAGCTCAATCTATGGGTGGCGAATTTTATCAGCATTACATATAAACATGATATGCTAAAGCAATTCCAAAACCCGTTATCTCATATGCATAATAAAAACGCCTTATGCTTTAAAGAGCTAAGGGCATCAACTAAGGGCATCAAATTTTAAGTAGATAGCATATGCTATCACTTATTAATAACACATTTTTTTTTACTTTAAGCAAAGGAGGCGTTTTTTAACTCCTTTACATATCGAAAATGATATGTAAAGTCTTCGAAGAATCCTGTGTTTCTTCTTTACAACCCGTAACTTGGAGGAGGGTGGCGTTTTTTTTTTTTTTAAGTGTTTGCATATTGAAAGTTTGTTTTCCTCTTTAATACATAGAGCGTCGAATTTCATATGAATCGCATATTGTTTTTAAAGAGAAGTAACATATGCAACCATTCATTAAAAACCCATGGCTTAACTTTATAGAGGATGGCGTCAAATTTTATACGCATTGCATGTCATTCTTAAGTGCAAAACATTTGCCAAAGACCTCTTAAGGGCATTTTCTTTCCCTTAAAGCGCAGAGCGTCGTTTTTTCTAAAGATTGCACATGTTTTGAAAGCATTAAAACCCGTTTTCTCATCCATGAAAGGCTGTGATTCCTACTTCAAGGAGCCATGACGGGATTTCACATACATTTTGCATAAAAAACGTGAGCCTTACTTCCATAGCAAGCTGCGTTTGGTGAAGAAAAGCTCGTCTAGGGCAGCACGAAGGGAAAAAGAGTTGAAACGATTTCATGTAATCATTCCTCGAAAATCCGCCATAGATCCTTGCATTTTCTTCCATAGTTGGCTTCCATAGTTTGTTTTCTTGGTAAGTTTTTTTCCCTTGAATCAAAAATGTTTCTCCTATGCTTAAAACGAAATGCATCAACATGTGTAAAGTGTTGTTTGCATAAGGAATTCGAAAAAAATTAGGGCGCGTGTTTTGGTTGAATCATTCCACTATAGTTGCTGATTTCATGCAATTTAGGAATGCATGGAAGACATTTGTCATTCTTCTTTCCATGAATCATGTAAATGCATTTACTTGCATGAGGAATTAATCAATTTTATTGCCTATATATCTCCAAACCTGCTCTTCCAAAACTAAATTCGAAATTCCTCATTTGTTTCCAGAATTTTAAAGTTTGAGAAGATTTGTTGTTTTTCCCTTTGCATTTGAAGGAGGACGTATGGTTTTTCTCTTTCTTTTTCTTTGTTGCATATGTACATTTACATTCACATTTCTTTTCTAGTTTTTGTATATGCTTGTTTCTCTTTTTCATTTCTTCTTCTCTCATTTTCTTCTAAGTTGCATATGAGAACATTTATTCTCATATGCAGTCGGAATTAAAAAACCCCGTTCTTGGTGACTTTCCCAAAAATGCATGAAAAGATGCTAAGTGCTACTCAATATGCAAGATGCAATAAAAAGCCCACCTTTGCATATTCCCATGTTGAAAAGACAAGTGTGAGACTTCCAATATGCAAAGTAGCCAAAAAAGCCCACTTTTTGACTTTCCCTCAATATGCATATGCTTCCAAAAAGCCCACCATACATACGGCATGATCATTCAAACTTGTTGTCCGCATATGTTTAATGTTCCAGGAAAACCTCATTTTTTATCCTTCTTCTACTCACTTGTAAGATGCATTAAGTTTGTTCTTCCCCTCAATGATGCAAGTTCTTGTTGCAAGTTGAAGAAAGATCTTCTCATATTCTTCCCATGGCACAAGGATACAAAGCGAGAGCAACCATGTGATGGAGTCAGACAAGAAGGTGAAAAGTGTTAATAATGGGCACATAGAATGGATTTAAAACTGAAACAAAAAGACACAAAGACGCTTCCCAGCAATCACCACTATGATGCAGAATAATCAAGGATGCAGATTCATATTCTAGTTCGAGATACTTTCACCAAACCATAACACATCAATCATCAAGCATCCTGTAGCAACATGAAGACCGACAGAAAATGATGCAAATAGATGTCATGTCTTGTCAGACACTTAGAATATTTCATTATGCATTTTGTAATTTGTAATTGATAGATAACATGCAATGTAAGAAAAAGATGTAATTGCATACAATAGTATCACATGCAAAGTAGTACCATGTAATCATGTTGTAAGTACATTAGGTCCTACAGCATTGAATAAGTCAAAGTTACTTAGTTAGAGATAAGGATTGAATAAGTCAAAGTGGTTAAGGGTTTCCCCTTTCTTCTCCACTTTCCTCTCCTTTTCTTATATAAAGGAGTGAGGTCCATTGTAAATTAGGATCTTTTGTTGTGTAAGGAAACTATAGGCAAAACTCTTGAGTTCTAAAGACTTTGTGTTTCATTGTAAAAGAGTTGAGCATTTGAATAAAGGAAGAGATCGACAGACTTTGAGTTGTTGTTTTTACCATTAATGGATGTAGTCTTATGTTGCATTCATTGATCCTTGTTCAGATTAAATAGTTATCTTGCTTATATCATTGGAACACCTTTAATCCAAATTTTTTGAAGACTTTGTGCTTCAAGAGATCGGGGTTACTATAGAGAGTAGTGGCTGCAACGATTCAAAGCTGAAGACTTTGGGCTTCAGTGGTAGAATCTTAAATCAGAGTAGAGAGTGTTCAAGGAAAGACTTTGAGCTTTCTTGTGCATTAGAAGTTAGAGTAATTATTTGAACTAAAGATAAGAGACTTTGAGTTCTTATAATTATTTCATCTTTAGATAAAATAAACTGTTGCCTTAAAGGATTGTTCTTAAGTCATTCCTTGAGCCACCGGTATTACTGTAGCAAGGAGAATTGTGTGTGATACAGTTCAGTTTTACTAGAAGCCACCTGCAGTAAGAAGGGAGCCTCCCCTATTGTTGAGAAGAGAGAGCAATCTCACATACTGCTGCCTAAAAGAAACATTTTGCCAAGTTGTAGTCTTAGTGACTTGCAAAATATTTAGCCAACAAAGATAAAAGGTGGGCTTTTTAGAAGCAATTACATATGCATGTTTTTAAAATGCTTTGAATTATCTAAAAACTCTTTATAGCTCAACTTATGGTGGTGATTTTTCTTGAAAGGGCATATGTTTCAAATCCTTATAACATATGCACTTAACACTTTAAAACCCGTGGCATTTTGATATATATATATATATATGAAGTCTCTTTTTAAAAAAAGCCTAACTTAAACTTATGGTGGCGATTTTTGAAGGGGATGCATATGTTTCGAAACATATGTAATATGTTTTATATAGCCCGTCACTCCTTCGAAGTTCACGATTTTAACTAAAAGATGCATGGTGGCGATTTTTGGTAAACTTGCATGTATATATTTCGAGACATGTGTAAAAAGCTTTTTAAAACCCATCACCAAGAAGTGCATGTGCAGGGTAGCGTTTTTTATATCATTCGGCATATGTTTCGTAAGTATCTTGAAATCCTTTATGCAAATGTTTAGTTAAAGCCCCTCAAGACTTGAGGCATAACCATTTCCAGTGTAAGGGCAGCATATTTTAATCAAATAGCATAAGTTTTGCTTTACACTTAGCTGTGAAAGGAAGAGAGAAGCCCGTCTAGGGCATCTTGAATGAAGGAAGGGAATAATGGTGTCATTATGCAATCCATTAGAAGAAACCCCTCATTAAATCCCTGTGCAAAAAAAACGTTTCCATGGCTTTGAATCCATAGCTTACGAACTCTCTCTAAGTTATCATTTTGGTAAGTCTTTTGCATTTCATTCTCTTCTGGATCAAAACGTTTCCTATAATGCATGTTCTCATTAATACGAAATGCATCTCTATAGTGGCGTTGTTTTTCTTCCATATTGCATTTGGATTTTGAGCTGCAGCTAGGGCATGTTTTTGTTTGAATTTTTCAAAGTTTGTTGCTATTTTAAAGCAGTTGGAAAATCAATAAGTGGACATTTGTCACTCATCTTTAGTGAGTCATGTAAAAGTATTGATTGAGCAAGAAGATTTAAGCAAACTCTCTAGTTATAAAGCTTCTCAACCTAAGGTTATTTCTAAATTCGAAAATCCTTGGATTGTTTTCAGAATTACTCCAAGATTGGGAGATTTATCATTCTTTGCATTTCTCAAAGAAAGGTATGTAGATACTTGCATTTCTTTTTGTTTTCTTGTGAATGTGAATATTTTCATTTCTCTTTAGATTTGCATGTCTTGATATTTTCGTTTTTATTTCCACCTTCTTTCTCTCACTTTCTTCTAAGTTGCATATGCAAAGATGTCATTTATCTTGCATATACAGTCGGGATTAAAAACCCCGTTCTTGATAATGAAGTATTCCAAAATACTAAGTTCTTCCCAATATGCAATACGGATTGAAAAAACCCACCTCTTTCATTCTTCCATATCAAAGAAGTCTAACTTTCCAATATGCAAAACAGTCAAAAAAGCCCACCTTTTGTGTCCTTTTATGACCTTTTATGAGATGCACGTTCTTCAAAAAATCTCACCATGCATATGAAATATTCGCCCATGTATAAAAGCATTCACATGTTCATTTTGTTAAAATTCGAGCTTGCTGTCCACTATGTGCAAAATGTATTAAAAAAAACCCACCTTATGTGTTTTTCCTTCACATAAAGACTCCATTCTACCCAAACTTTGTTGCTTACATTTTCTAATCGAAGTATGTAGGTTGAATGAAGTGGTGCCTAATTGTGTCCTTTTATGACCTTTTATGAGATGCGCGTTCTTCCAAAAATCTCACCATGCATATGAAATATTCGCCCATGTATAAAAGCATTCGCATGTTCATTTTGCTAAAATTCGAGCTTGCTGTCCACTATGTGCAAAATGTATTAAAAAAAAAACCCACCTTTTGTGTTTTTCCTTCACATAAAGACTCCATTCTACCCAAACTTTGTCGCTTACATTTTCTAATCGAAGTATGTAGGTTGAATGAAGTAGTGCCTAATGGATTCCACCATTCTTTATGACGATGTACTCATGTTGTGGGATTTTTATGTCACAGTTGTTGTTGCAAACGATCTTGTCATCGATCTCTCCAAAAGGAAAAATTAAAAAGAAAATGAAGTGCCAGTACGATAGATACCAAAATTCGATCTCTTCGTCGCAAGTCACTTCATATGAGGATGAGATTCGAGATACCAAGATTGGGCATCTAGATATAGATGAATTTCTAAGGAGAGTTGACACATCAACAAAGGACGACATGATCAGCATCAAGGAAAGTTACATTCACCATGTTTCCACTTTTCCTATGGCAGCCAATTAGAAACACAAGGGGTTTTGGTCATCAAAGACACTTTCCAAGTACTTAGGAATATCAAGAAAACAGTCACCCGATTGCATGAGCTGGTTACATCTTTTGATCAACAATTAAGAACCCTAAGTGAAGACTTAGATGTGTGGAAAAAGATGGCGGAGGCTGATTTCGATGTTTTGTGTGCATACGAAGTAATCTCTTCAAAAGAGATGTACTTTGATTGTTTGGATCAAATGGCTATTAAGGAGCAAGTCGTGAAAGGTTTGATAACAGAGGTAGAGGAAGCCATACAATTATGTAAAGGGCAAGAACGTGTCATTGTCAAAACCTTTGAGGAATTGTCATGTAAATTGATGGATGAGGATGGTGAACTTGTAGCAGAGGAACAAGTTATGACAGAATTTGCACAAGTTATTCATCAAGAGCTTGAAGTTGACAATTTCAGTTTGAGTTCCATGAACAAATTGGTAGGTTATAAGGGTGTCCTAAATCACTTACAGAATAACCTTGGTGGGTACAACAGTGTGATTTCCAAAGCAGCAAGTGTGGCACGCAAGACTGCAACTATTGCTCGACATACAAGGGCACCGGATCCATCTGTAGTCCATAAGTCTCTTTGTCAATTTGAGACTTGTATAAATTTCCTTTGAAGTGTTTTTATAACACTTATTTTTGTAGTTTTGATAGAATAGGAGTAGAATTTTTGACAGATTACATAATGTAATTCCATGCAATAGTATCACATGCAAAGTTGTTCTGTGTAATCATGTTGCAAGTGCATTAGGTTCTGCAGCATTGAATAAGTCAAAGTTAGTTAGTTAGGGATAAGCATTGAATAAGTCAAAGTGGTTGAGGGTTTCCTCTTTCTTCTCCACTTTTCTCTCCTCCTTTTCTTATATAAAGGAGTGAGCCCTATTGTAATTTCCATCTTTTGTTGCGTGCAAGAAAACTATACTCAAATCTCTTGTATTTTGAAAAATTTGAGTTTCATTGTGCAAAGTTGAGAAGTTGAAAAGAAGGAACAAGGACTCGCAAACTGTGTTGTCAATCTGAAAATTAATGAATGTATTCTTAAATTGTGTTTGTTAATCCTTACTCTATTCAATTGATGGTATTCTTGTGTGGATCATTTGAGCACTTTAATTCACATTCTTGTAGACTTTGTGCTTCAAAAATAAGGATTAATATAGATAGAAGTGGCTGCAATAACTTAAAGTTGAAGACTTTGGGCTTCAGTGATAAGTGTTTTTATTTAGGCAGAGGATACTCAGTGAAAGACTTTGTGCTTTCTTGGCTATCCTGGTTCAAAATCATCTTTTTGAAGCAGGTATTGGAGACTTTGTGTTCCAATATTTGTTTCTCTTTATTATAAATAAATTGTTGTCTGAAGGGTTGTTCTTACATCAACTCTTAAGCCACCGGTATTACCGTAGCAATAGAAATTGTTTATATTTCAATTCAATTTCCGTTGAAGCCACCTGCGGTAAGAAGGGAGCCTCCCCTATTGCTGAGAGGAGAAAGAAATTTCACACACTGCTGCCCAAAATTACCGTTTTGCTAAGTTGTAGTAATAGTTACTTGCAAAATATTTAGCCAACAAACCAAATGTACACCTTGATGCTTCTAATGAAGAATATGAATATTAAATATCAACTGTAATTAGAATTTTCATTGTGTAATGACATTTTGAGACTTGAGTATTATCAATTTTGCAAATTATGAATATGATATCATGAGATATTTAAAAATTCTATTTAATGGCAATTATGGATGGATTTCAGGAGTATCACTCTTCTTATAATTTATAATTTTTAAGTTTGAACATGTATGTGTGTGTGAGTGTGAGAGTGTCTTGTCGTACCCATACTAATACCCAAGGAAAAAATATTGTCATACCCACACCCATACCCAATTCCACAACTTAGATTTTGGTGATGGGCTTTCTCCCAAAAAGTTTGTCATGTAAGCTTTGAGTCTTGTGCCATCTTGTGGATACATATTAGTCCATTTACTTCCATACATGTTAGATTTTGCAAGTTCTATTGATTTTTTTCTAAATGGAATGTTGCAGTGGTACAAAGAATTGGCACGTGCCAGCTTAGCCTCATTGTGCAATTCATTATTCCACGTAGCACCTTTCAGAAAAGGTTGTGAACCAAGAGTTACAAGGAATAAAAATTGAAACTACAGCTACCTTCATTTGCTTAATTCCATATTTGTGGCCCAATAGAAGGAGAAGCCCCTATATCTCCCTCTAACCCTATAAGACCCATTATACCTATGCATGCCTATGTTGCCCTCCTTTTGTCAACTTTCTTCTAATTGTAAGATGCAAGGAGAACTTTTACAAGGACCGCCACAACCCATTACACCATCCCTATACCTAAAACAATTCCACTAACTAAAATCAAAAAATAAACATATTGTGCCATTTTCCAAATTGTGAAGAAAAAGACAAAGTAAGAGAACAATTATGACAAGAGAAGAGAACAATAGGAAGAAGGCAAAGAGCATTATATCTACATCACTTGAGGTAATTTTATTTTCAATTGTTCATTTGCTCAAATTCTTTCTCTATTTGAGAACCTGTATGAGTATGTTGTACACTATGCTTAATAGTTCCTAGTGTCATGAATGTCATGGGATAAAAACCAGGTGGTCAGCACATCGTCCTACCATAGTGAATCAAAGTGCTCAAGTACAATTGTTAGTAGTAACATATCAAATATTTATCTGCTCAACGTTAAAGCTACAGCCCCTGCATACATATGGTAGCCTGCTACTATACTCTATAATAATCCTAAAGTCTGAAGCATGCAGCAGTAAATTACAGCGCAAAGAGAGATTCAAAATTACTCCCAACCATAAAGACAAGTAGGCCTTGAACAATGCAAGAAATTGTTAACACATTGGTATTGTGGACTAACATCAGTGCTTATCTTACAAACAAAATAGATACCGCTTGAGATCAAATGAGACAAAAGCATTCAAAACAACTAACATATATCAGAACATCCTGAAAAAAAATCATATCAAATACTTTTCTACAAGGATATTAAAGAGGAACACAGCGCCACGGCAACCCCTGCACAAAGTAAATTTCAATCTAAATCAATAGGTGAAAAAAAACATAAACTTTAAAAATCATCCTAAACAAGTAAATGACGAAAAATTTGCAGGTAACACAATAAAATTCTTGATATATATACAAATGTGATAAAGACAATTTCCTATCAAAACAATTGAAATATTTGTACAAGAACAAAGAACTGTGAAAGAAATAACTAATAAGCAGCATATGTATGATCTCTCTATGATTTACGTGCAATATCTGCATGACATGTAAACTTGTAAAACACAAATGACATACCTTGTGCACATTTCATGTAGTTCATTTAGGCCTACTGAATAACATTTCTTGGAAAACAACTATTTCACAAGAACTGTAGATGAGACCTCATCAAACAATACTGACTAACTAGCATTTTGGTGACTATAGTATAACATTATATGCTCACTCTCCTTGCACGATGAATTTGAGAAACATAAGCATCCCCAATATAATGGTAGACAAAATGTATCCTAAACAAACTGAACTCAATATATAAAACCTCCAGCATTTCAATCAAGCGCTTGTAATAACGATAGCTTGGAGAATGTTGCACACTCATTAAACATAGGTAACCATCCAGGTTAGCACAGCTCGGCAGAAGAAAAATGGAGATGCTGAGAAATAAACTATATGAGAAAGAAGATAATGGACAATGTATTTATGTTTGTTAGGACAGACAAAATGGCCAAACCCTTTGTCTTTAATGTCTCCTTGCTGGACCACTCTATATTTTTCTGTAAATTCACAAAACCAGATAAAACAAAGCATGTAGTATACTTAGGGATACATTCTTAATTTAAGAATAAGATGAGCTAGGCCTTTTCATTGAAACTTGCAGTCAAGTTAGGAAACATTGCAGATGAAATTCATGAAATAAATCTATTATTAGAACAGAGAAATCATATATTCATCAATAAACCGAAAATCTAATTCGTATGGGCATCACAGTCATATAAGATATGGAATAAGGAGGCATGGTAGGCTGCCTTAAGACAACAATTCTCGCTCCATGAAATCCCCCTCCATTCTTACATGGTTGGAGATCTTTGAGTTCGTCAATCAGTCCCTCGACATAGGGGTTGGAAAGGAAATTGCAATAGGGCGGCCTAAGCTGTTCACTCTCTTTCACAGTGGAATAGGGCGCCCTAATAACTGTTGTCCCTAATTGCCACTGGAGCAAGGTGCCCTAAATCTGTTCTCCCTTAATGCAGATTCCTTCTTTACCCCTTCGATGAACTGTTGCAATGCTGTTACGTATATTTATTATTTATTAGCACATAACAGAGATGTGCATATATATATATATATATACACACACATGTATAAAGCTAAAAAATGATCTCTGCATTACCATTAGAAACTGGAATATTAACAAATCACAATTTGATCTGAATATTAACAGATTGGAATATATTTCTCCTCTGCTATTCCTTCACTCTATTTATCTCTTATTCGATGGGTTGATGATGAATTGCTGTAGGGTCTCCTTGCTCGATGCAATACAACAATTATAAGTTGTATTGGAAGTTTTATCAAATATTTCTCAGATCGATGTTTTCTTCTGCTATTTGATCGATGCTATTACTGAGCATACATTTTCTCCTGCTTATGATTGATGCCTTGGAGTCAATTCCTCAGATGTATTTATATCTCCCCTCTTGGAACGCGAGGGACATGTCTCTCCCTGCAGTTATGATTTCCTTGCAGAGTGGTGTCTTTTCATATTTTTATTTCTTAAGTAATTGCTCCTTATAACTAATTGCTTCCAAACAGATTGCTCTTTATAAACAGCAATTATTGTCCTTGTGAGAATAAACAGCAATTATTTGATTAGATCGCTCCTTAACACCCTTAGTCTTAATAAATGAGATCGCCAATCCAAAGGGTTCGATCTTCAACTGATTGCTACTTATTATTGCATATCACACGGCCCATATCAACCACAGAGAAATCTTTGATACTTAAAAAATATTGTGAAGTCTTATTGAATAAGACGATTTTCTAGTCTATCAAATATCTTGTTTACTATGATAGGGACATGACAGTACGCCCTGCCCCAGATTGCTTGTCCTCAAGCAATTTCAGGTTTGGATGATTGAAGATCTCCTCTCCTTCCCACATAGCATCTTCTTCAAGTAGGCTCTTCCATTTGATTAAGAATTCAGAAATAGTCTTATTCCTCAATCACTTCTCTCATGTTGAGAATGGCTTCTAGTTCCACTATTAGTTTACTCTCATCTTCGAATAGGGATAACTCTACACATGGGGTGCCATTTTGTGCTAGCACTTTCTTCAGTCGCGCTACGTCAAAGATGTTGTGGATACAGGTGTTCTCGGGTAACTCCAATTTGTAAGGTACTTCACTTACCTTTCTCCAGATCTTATATGGTTCATAGAATTGGGGATTTAGTTTTCCACTACACTAACCTTGATGGAGGATTGCTTATATGGATGCAGCCGCAAGAATACTAATTCTCCAACTTCAAATGTTCTCTCAGTGCGGTTTCGGCCAGCATAGACCATTTGTTGATTTTGTGCTTGATGCAAATTGTCTTTGAGGGTATTCATAATGTCCATACTTTGTTGTACAAAATCTTTTGCCCCTGGTACTCGGCTTTATTTAAAATCAAACTTCCAAAGGAGGTTGGTTCGTACCCATACAATGCTTTGAAAGGACTCATCTTGATTGACATGTGATGAGTGGTGTTGTAGCAATATTCACCAAGATGTAACCATTTTATCCATGTGTTTTGTTGCCTAATAACATAGTTCTTCAAATGCCCCTCTATCCATTGTTAACAATGTTTGTCTGCCCATCCGTGTGAGCGTGGTAGCTTGTGCTAGGTATGAGTTTGTTCCTACTAATCCGAAAAGCTCTTGCCAAAATAGGCTAAAGAATCAGATATCCCATTCACTAACAATGTTCCTTGGAAGACCATGTAATTTGAAGATTTCTTTGACAAAAATTTACGCTATTTGTAGAGCTCGATGTTTGGTAGATATCACCATGAAATGTCTTGGTGAGCTCATCCACCACCACATAGATGCAATCCTTCCCAACCCTGTACAAGTAAGGGATGTAAAAGACCTATTGGATGGCTTTGCTCAATTTTGTTTCTTTTGCAAATCATGCATTCTTGTACATGCTTGAGGACATTTCTCTTGAGGCCTTTCCAAGAATATTTCTCTCGTATTTGCTTGTAGGTTTTATACTAGTCTTGGTGACCTGCTAAGGGATTGTTGCGGTACTACTTAATAATTTAATCCATCATCCTTGAGTTGGGTGCAAGGAATATCGTATTCTTATATAGGATAAGCTCTTCTAGTATATCATTGGCTTCTGGGTCTTTGACATACTCTGCAATGATGTCAATTTTCCAATCTCAAATGATGATTGTTATGGTGTTCAAATCATGTCTTCTGGACAAGGCGTAAGCTACCACATTATTTGTCGCTTTGACATTCTCAATATCAAAATCGTAAGCTTGTATTTTACTTACCCACTTCTATTGATAATCATTTAAATCTTTATGATTCATTAAGAACCTTAAGTTATTATGATCTGTCTTGACATTGAAATTTCCACAAACCAAATATTTTTGAAACTTGGCTAAGGCGTGCATGATAGTTGGTATATCATTATGTGAGCTTGCAATTTTCAAATGCAACCAGATGCTTGTTTTGCATAAGGAACGCTCGAATACCTTCTCTAGAAACATCATACTACAACTCAAAGGGCAATCTAAAATCAAGAATAGCTAAAACAAGGCATGAGCTCATTGCTTCCATAAGTTTTTTCTGAGGCTTCTTGTGACACTTGACTCTAGTCAAAGGCCCCCTTACTAGTCTAGTCCATGAGTGGTTTGGTTTTGGAAAATCCTTTTACAAAGCGTCTATAGTAACTACATAATCCCATGAAGCCCCTTAGTTCTGTTAGGGTTTTGGGTTTTGGTCATTCCTTAATGGCTTTATTTTTTTCTTAATCTATGTGTTGTCGTTAATTGTCTTAATAAAATTAACATCAAATTTGGAAAAATTTAATCACGAGGGTTTTCGAATAAGATTTTCTTGTGAATAAACAAATTTATTTATTTATGAAAATTTTAGTCTTTTAAAGTTTTTCCTTTTTTTTGTTTATTTCCTAATAATATATATCTTGTATATATATATTATTGTTTGAAATTTTTATGCAAATACATATGTAATATAATTTTGAAGTTTTGAAATATACTAAGTCATTGGGCTGTTTATTTAAAATTGTTTATTATATATTGTCGTGTCCCTAAATAGTCATCAATTGGCTATGTAATAATAAGGAGTTTAATTATTTAATATTATTGACAAGTTAAGTAATATTAAATAATTTATATTTCAAACTTTACTTTTTTGAATAAGCGGTTCCTTATGGAACAGTTCCCTTACGGGATTCAACCAACTATGGTTGGCAATAAGACGGGTCGGGAGTGGCCGTAGGAGATATGCATGAAGACTTGTGATATTGTAGTGGAGATTAAACAAAATTATCCTTTCGTCAGGACTTCCGCCTCTGACCTAGTGGATCAACAGTTGTCAATAGAGAAGTTATAGATGAGCACTCTGAAATTCTTCCGAACGAGATTGCCGCAGTGAATCAAAGTATTGTGTTCTTTTCAATTTTGCAAACGGGTGTCCCTTGAACTCGGAATTCTACCGAATTGCCACGAGTTGTCAATCACGTCCAGTTACACTGTCGCGGTCTATCACAGGGAGGTTGTGATTAAGGGAAGCGACAATACATAGCAACACTCTTATCAATGAAGACGCAACTATATATTTGCCGTAATGAAGTTTACCTTAGGTTCTGAACATTCATTGTATATGCTACCTGTCGTGATTATTGATCAACGTCATTCCCTTGGTTGATCTCCAGCCGACATTGCAATCCGCACAGTGGACAAAGGGGCTGTCACGCAGACTGCCATTCGTCTTTTCCATCGACCACCTTCAATAATACAAAGAAACGCAAAGTAAGAGGGACTTAAAAAGACACGCCAAGGTGGATATGTTGTCGAGTCAAGGGAAGCGCATGGAAGTAGAGACTGTACGTGGGTGGCCATCCAAGATAGCTGTGCTGCAGCAGTCACTGTAGAACGCAGGAAAGCTATGTTTGTTCTGCACAACCCGCATGGTGACAGGTGCTACTGTTACATACTCTCTTTGAATAACAGTTACAAATAGTGAATAGAATACGATAGATTCTATTGTGAACATTGCAATACATACTTTCATTGAATTGAATCAAGATGAGTCCCTGAATAAATATTTGTATCATTACTACAATAAACAAAGACCAATATTGCAGAATGTTTTGTTAAAATTTTCTGAGGATAATTTTGAAATTAGTCCCTAGAATCTGGGAATTTTACATATATGCAAAGTCTATTTGAATCCTCGACTTAAGTAAATTATCGGACCTTTGAAAGACGATTACATATGTGGGTGCATGAAAATGTAGGTAACACTTAGGAGAAACTCCCGCGCTACTTTAAGTCAGCAGACCTTTTCAATAACATTACATTTTATATGTAATACAATATGTTTTTCATATTAAAACGTCCGCATTGTTTGAGATATCGGGAATTTATAGTCAGAGGTTTTTATGTTTTAAACTTTTTACATTACATAAAAAGGTCGAAGGATATTACGAGCCAAGTATTTTCTCCTTTCAAGCCATTAATGCCAAAATTTCCAGCTTGAAGCTGATTTTGCAGTGCGAAAACTCCAGTTTGTGAGCCGTTAAATCCTAAGAATCTTGAGTAAACAAGAAGACGTCATTCATGGATGGAGTCTTTCTTTTTCTTTTGGTTTAGGATTCTTTAGAAAGCTTCATTATATAGCCTCGTTTTTTGTTTTTAATTCGGATTTACAGTGAGGTTTCTAGACACATTTTTGGTTTTTCTTCAACATTTATGGAGACGAGACGGGTATGTTCTTCCATTTATCCCAGCGTTTTTGTTTACAGAGGTTGTTTTCGTTTAAAAACATGATTATGACTGTGATTTAATAGTCGTTTTTGCCATGAGCTGGGTCGTTTTTGGTCTAAGATGGTTTTTACATGTATTATACTGATCATTTCGGTCATGTTTAGGGTTTTAAAGTGACGTTTTTTGTTAAAGACGTGATGGTTCTTGGAATTTTTATAGTCTGTTTTGCAAATTTGTCTCCATAGAGACCTGCGGCTAGGGTTTCTATGCTTTCTTTGTGTATGTTTGGGATCTATGTTTTAATTTTTGTGTTTGTTTGAGAGTTCTCCCAAAGGCTTGATTGATATCCTCGTCTCCAAGAAATTGGTACTAAACTTTCCAATCTGTGTTGTTAAAACAACTAGGGACTATAATGTTTGTTGAAGGTGAATGAAAATTATGTTTTGTCTAATGAAATATTGCAAAAGCAACATGATTTGCCACCATTTCAAAAAATGATGTTGAAAGCATAAGTTCTTATCCATTTGCAGCAATATTTGACATTTTACATGCATACATTTACCTTGAGAAAATCAGCCTTTCCCATATGCATTATGAGCAACAGTATGAATTATAGTTGTGGTCATAAGCATGTCTTGTTACAGGCATACTTACACTTTCAGCAATCTGGAATTCCTCTTCATTTTCATGAAATAAGGAACAACATTTGAAAAAATCTTGCAGATATGTACCTTACAGCAGCAGCTATTATACCTTGTGCCAATCAACATTTTCCACTCATATGAAGTTTGTAACATGGTTAAAAGATGTGTTTTCATGCATAGTATTTTCCAAAATGGTGATTGCAAAACTCTCTCTACATGTAGCCCTTCATGAAACTCAATATGTAATACCCACAAAGAGTTCCATTTGTAAGTTATTACTTTTACAAATTTTCAGGAGTTTTCAGGCCCTTTGCATATATAACTACAAGTTACTTTGCAAACAATGTGTTGTCCCCAATTTTGTATTCGCAAAATTGGACAACCCTATGAAAATTTTGTACGTTAGATTCTTTAAGGCGTGTTCTTAGTTGCTTTTTCTTGCCCTAAGATTGTAGCATTTTCAATTCCGCTCGTTTCGAGCTATTTTAGGCGTCAATCGAAGTTCTCTAGCTCAGGTTGTAGAGGTTTCAAGCATCCTGCAAGTGGGGTTGGTTTTTCTAATAGATTGCACGTCTTGTTTAAAAAATCCTTAAAAGTGGACTTTTTATTGTTAAAATTGCATGGAGTAAAAATCTCATTCTGATGAGATTTTGGCATGATTTTTAATGGTTTTCTTATGTGATGGTGGACTTTTTTTAGTCCAGTTGCATATCTCTCCATTTAAATTATAACTACATGTAGATTTGAAAACATAGAGGTATTTTTACTCAACAAGGTGGGGTTTTTTATCACATTTGCATATCATCACTTGACCAAGATATCTGTTTTGAGTAAGTGGCGAATTTCAACTCAACTGCATATTATCAATTTGCATATGTAATTTGTCTTTTAAAAACCCCTCACTCCTTCAAAGACCACGATTTTAAACTTAAAGACTTAAGGTGGTGTTTTTTCTTCAAATTGCATGTGTTTTAAGATCTTATACATATATGATTCACACTTAAAAACCTGTCATTAAGGGATGCATGTGTTGGGCGTCATTTTTATATGTTTCAAAGAGCTACAAAACACATATGCAAACGTTTGGAAAAAAGCCATTACGGTCTTGAGTATTCATTCTATGGATATGAAACATATGCATTATGTTGTAAAAAACCGTGAGCTGTCTGGAGGGCATCATTTTTTTGGAGTCTTTCACATGTGTTTTTAAGCTTGAAGTTTTATATGCAAAAGCTCTAGAAAAACCCGTGTTTCTTCTTTATAGCCTACATAGTGGCGATTTTGTGGAAGTTTTACACATGCAAACTTCACATTAAATCGCGTCTTAGAATGTTGTGATGCATAGTGGCGATTATCTTACTCATCGTATATATATTGATACATGTGTTTGGCTCGAAATAACCTGTCTAGATCACTTTGAGTGAAGGAAGTTGAGATCTGCTGCGAAATCCATATGCAAGCATGTTCTAGAAACCCGTCATTGAATTTGCCATTTGTCAAAACGTCACCCTAAGACCGCAAATTGAAGGTGTTTGATATCAAATAGGATTTCCTCTCTTCTAACGGTATACATAGCTCAAATTCATCTCTTCTTTAAGCTCAAAACTAGCAATTTGTTACCGTTTTTGTAGTCTTTCTGCATTCTTTTATGCGTGTGCCCTAGCTCACGATTTTTGTGCATCTTTGATGGATATTTATGACCATCTTTGGCATTTTATCTTTGTTTTTCCACAAAACGGATACTTGGTTGCTTCTTATGCATTCCTTTCTGGTGGTCTTCAACAATAATTCATGCTTTGGGGATATCTTATTGATAGGATAAGAATTTTTTTCCTGATCTGATTATTTCTACGCTGGCTATGATGTAGCTAGATTGGCATTTAAAAATAACTCTTTGCTCCTTTCTTATCATAATCTTGTAAATATTCACAAATGGCAAACTGGGCTGCAATCCCATACGTTGTCTATTCACAACTTCAATCTAGAATTTTTGGTAAGAGCTTGGTTCACAGTAAGAGATATTTGGGGCAGTTGTATAGCAGCTGGATTGAAGGCTTGCATTGGACACCATAATATCATTCTCAGAAAACCTAGCAGTGGGATGTTTGCATATTTTGAGAATTGAATTGCAGTTGGAGACACTATTTCATTTGTAAGATATGGCGAATAGAGATCATGCAGAGGATTAAGATAACTGGAAGAGATGAAGAGGTGTCTCCATATGTTCTAGAAATAAAGCAAAACTACATCTTTGGTGGCATCTCTAGTATTCTATCAACTAGTTACATTAAGGGATTGGCTGCCATTTTGGAGATGGGTATTGAAGCGGTACATCAGAGACTAGATAGTGTTTGTACATTTTACAAACTTTTGAACATGCCATTTGAGAGGTTTGCTACATGGTAAGATTAGTAAGAAGACAATCACGAGGGAAATGACTTCAAGATGCAGATGGATTCATTCATTGCAAAGCAGAGAGTTTTGCACATCTTCAATGTCTCACCTCAGATATGCAGAGAGGACTTCCCTAAAGAGCTAGAACTACCCCAAGACATGGAAGAATGTTTTTCCAAATTGAACACAAAAAATACAAAAAGAATCTTCCCTTCATTTGTAAGATGCATTAAGTTTATGCAAGTTCACGTTGCAAGTTGAAGAAAGTTCTTCCCATGTTCTTCCCATGGCACGTATGTTCTTCCCATGTTTTTACAACTATGTTATATCTTCTAGGATCCGAATTATGTATCATATTCATAATCTCGGGTTTTAGAGACATTATTGCATTTTCAACACATGCAATAAAATGATCTTCCCATTTGCGAAGGAAGTTCCTATGTTCTTCTAAAAAATGATGCAAGAAGAGATGTTTGCGCTTGAGGACAACAACATGATGCGGTCATACAAACAAAGGGGTGGAAAATGAAATGTTGCGGGCATAGAATGTTTTCAAGACTGAAATGATAATGAAAATATGTTTTTTTGGCAATAACCACTATGATGTGGAACAATCAAGGATGCAGTTTCATATTTTGGTTCGAGATGCTTTCACTAAACCAGGACACACCAATCATCGGGCATCCAATAGCAGCATGAAGACCAATAAAGGATGATGTAATAGATGTCGTGTCTTGTCAGACACTTAGAAAATTTTAATCATGTATTTGTAATTTGTATTTGACAGATTACATGTAATGTAAAAACAAGATGTAATTGCATGTGATAGTATCACGTGCAAAGTTGTTCCATGTAATCATGTTATAAGTACATTAGGTGCTACAGCATTGAATAAGTCAAAATTAGTTAGTTAGGGATAAGGATTGATTAAGTCAAAGTGATTAAGAATTTCCCCTTTTTTCTCCACTTTTCTCTCCTTTTTTTATATAGAGTTAGACCTATTGTAATTAGCATCTTTTGTTGTAAGCAAGAAAACTATAGGCAAATCTCTTGAGTTCTGAAAACTTTGTGTTTCATTGTGCAAGAGTTGAGCAATTGAATAAAGGAATAAAGATTAGCAAGCTTTGAGTTGTTTGTCTTGAAAATTGGTGAATGTATTCTTGTGTTACATTCGTTGATCCTTCTTCAAATTTAATAGTTATTTTGCGTGTTGTCCTCAATTTTGCATCCACAAAATTGAAAAACCCTACGCAATTTTCTTGTAATTGGTAGGAGTTCTCTCTAAGATTTTCAATGCTTTGAAAGAAGTTTGTTCGAGTAAATCAGCCATCCCTTGATTCACCTCTGATTTTACTTCTTAGGAGAGTTTTGTCTTTCTTGTCTTTTCTTCTTTTTTCTTTGTCTTGTGTTTCGTCATTGGTTTTGTTTTTGTCTTCAAATTGTGGCCTTCACAATTCTGCTCGTTTCGAGCTATCTTACACGTCAATCAGGTTGGTCTAGCTCAAGTTATAGGGGTTTAAAGCATTGTGCCAATGGGGTTTTTCAGACAGATTGCACGTCTTACAAAAGTCTTTAAAAAGTGGACATTTTCTTGTCAACTACATGAGGTAAGAATTATTTTTATATGTAGGGTGGATTTAAGATCCCATTTTATACTTTCACATCATTCTGTGAAGTTTTGCTTCGTGTTTTTAAAGATAGTGGGCTTTTTAATCATGTTTGCACATCAGGTCATTTAGGAACATAAGTTTGCATATAAAAGGTTGTTGGCTAAATATTTTGCAAGTCACTAAAACTACAACTTGGCAAAATGTTTCGTTTAGGCAACAGTATGTGAGATTTCTCTCTCCTCTCAGCAATAGGGGAGGCTCCCTTCTTACCGCAGGTGGCTTCAAGTAAAACTGAATTGTATCACACACAGTTCTCCTCCCTATAGTAATATCGGTGGCTCAAGGAATGACTTAAGAACAATCCTTTAAGATAACAGTTTATTTTATCTAAAGATGAAATAATTATAAGAACTCAAAGTCTCTTATCTTTACTTCAAATAATTACTCTAACTTCGGATGCACAAGAAAGCTCAAAGTCTTTCCTTGAACACCCTCTACTTTGATTTAAGATTCTACCACTGAAGCCCAAAGTCTTCAGCTTTGAATCAATGCAGCCACTACTCTCTATAGTAACCCCGATCTTCTGAAGCACAAAGTCTTCAGAAAACTTGTATTAAAGGTGTTCCAATGATATAAGCAAGGTAACTATTTAATCTGAACAAGGATCAATGAACGCAACATAAGAATACATACATTAATGGTCAAGACAACAACTCAAAGTCTGTCGATCTCTATTCCTTTATTCAAATGCTCAACTCTTTTACAATGAAACACAAGGTCTTCAGAACTCGAGAGTTTTGCCTATAGTTTACTTGCACACCAAAAGATGAATATTTACAATGAGCTCCCTCCTTTATATAGGAAAAGAGGAGAGAGAAAAGCGGAGAAGAAAGGGAAAACCCTTAACCACTTTGACTTATTCAATTCTTATCTATAACTAACTGACTTTGACTTATTCAATGCTACAGGACCTAATGTACTTGTAGCATGATTACATAAGAACACTTTACATATTTTTGTGTAATTTGTCAATTTCAAATTACAAAACTAAGTGTCTGACAAGACACGACATCTATTTGCATCATCTTTTTTTTGGTCTTCATGCTGCTACAGGATTACCCATGATTGATATGCTCAGGTTTGGTAAAAGCATATCGAATCGAAATATGAACCTGCATCCTTGTTTGTTCTGCATCATAGTAGTGATTACTGGAAAAGCATCTTTTCATTATCATTTCAGTCTTGAAAGCATTCTATGTCAATCATCATTGCATCTTCCATCCCTTTCTTTGCATGACTCCATCATATGGTTGTTCCTGCTTCATAGGCTTCTGCAACCTTGGAATTTGTAATCAAGACTTTGAAACTTAATCACATGTTTGAGGAAGATCTCCTTTTTCTTTGCAACCATATGGGAAGTACTTTGCTTCTTGCATATTAATCTTCATTTGTTTGAGGGGAAGAACATGCATCTCATAAAAGGACACAAAAAGGTGGGCTTTTTTGGCTGTTTTGCATATTAGAAAGCTGGACTTCTTCTTAGATATGTAAGTATGAAAATTATGAAAGAGGTGGGATTTTCAATCCGTAATGCATTTTAGGAAGAACTTAGTATTTTGGAGGCACTGCACGTATGCGGAAAGCAAACATTGAGTTTGATAAAATGAATACATTGACACACATATGCATGAGCAAATGTTCAATATACAAGATGGGATTTTTGGAAACATTTTGCATTTCATAAAAAACCATGAAAAAGCATGAAGGTGAGCTTTTCGAAAGCATATGCATACTGAGGGAAAGTCAAAAAGTGGGCTTTTTTTTTGGCTACTTTTCATATTGGAAGTTTCACACTTGTCATTTTAACATGAGAATATGAAAAGGTGGGCTTTTTTATTGCATCTTGCATATGCGGCAGCACTTAGCATATTTTCATGCATTTTTTGGGAAAATCACCATCAAGAACGGGGGTTTTTAATCCCGACTGCATATGAGAATAAATGACATTCTCATATGCAACTTAGAAGAAGAAGAGAGAAGAAGAAATGGAAAAGAGAAACAAGCATATAAAAACTAAAAGAAATGCAAATGTACATATGCAACAAATGGAAAGGAAGAAAAATCCATACCTCCTCCTTGAAATGCAAAGGGAAAGACAATAATTCTCTCAAACTTTGAAATTCTGGAAACAAATGAGGAATTTTGAATTTAGTCTTGAAGAGCAAGTTTGGAAGATATATAGGTAAGGAATTTGATTGATTCCTAATGCAAAATAAATGCATTTACATGAGTCATGGAAAGAGGAAAGACAAATGTCTTCCATGCATTCCTAAATTGCACAAATCAATAACTATAGTGGAATGTGTTAAAGTATTGTTCGTTCGTGTTTAATAAACGACGAGACAATCATGATATATATATATATACCATATAATAATTGAATATATAATATATATTAATATGGTTATAATTGAATATATAATATATATCAATATGGTTATCAGTGAAACCATATATATACATATATATATATATATCGACGAGACAATCATGATATATATATATACCATATAATAATTGAATATATAATATATATTAATATGGTTATAATTGAATATATAATATATATCAATATGGTTATAAGTGAAACCATATATATATATATATATATATATATATATATATATATAACA